>BQNB010060259.1:0-26458 GCA_026074375.1 Tanacetum coccineum
AAACAGGTCAGTATACAAGTATTTACTTTTAATCTTTTCGGATACAATATCGACTCAATGTAACGCTTAGAATCTGTACATACCAGGGTACTCCAATCCAATTAAACATGGATGTTAAGGATACCGTCTATAATTTTAGTTTTATCGTAAATAAGCACTTTGAAATAACTGATTATATTGTCCAAAAAAATGTAGATGAGCAAAATTTGTATTCATGATCAATACACTCGAAACTGGGATTCTTCTTAAAATAAAACACTATCCCAAACACCCTTTAACAATCAGGTAACCAATGTATCTGCTTATTGCGTATTTAAAAGCATCACTTTTGAGTGTTTAGATAATAATAACATCGTTATGTAGCAGTATACTTTTTTTTTGGAACGGCAATTTGTGGCTACATGGCCCCTAGCCCAGAAGGCGTAGCGAGCCCACACAACCAGGTTGGGTCCAGCCCAGAAGGCAATGGCACCCTTCCCTTTACGCACGCGGGAGGAAACCCCTATCGCCCTAGACAAGACTCGAACATGAGACCTTGCCTAGGAGGGTAAAACCTCCATACCATTGAACCAAATGCCCGTTGGTTATGTAGCAGTATACTACTTTCCAATGTTACATGCTTATCATTTTTGTAATAGATTTCTATATCTTTTATGTCTTATCATAGTCTCTATGATGATAACTGAACTTTTTCGGTTTAGTGTTATGTAGTGTCTAAAGATGGCAGCAACATCAACAAGAGCCTTTCAATCAGCTCAACAACATCCCGTAGCTCGATGCCTAACCAAGTTTCACGATCGAAAGCAGTTGCGGTGAACTTCAATTCTCGAATCCCTTAATGCATATAAACTAGATATTTTGTTGAATGTACATGAAGTATTCAGTGTCCCTTATGTATGATCAAATGGAGTTGATTATTTGGTCTTCAAATAGGTATCACGCTAACAAAAGGTTATCAAGTATTTGTGAGCCAAATGAGTTATTTTTGTATCTCTAATGAGTAAAACATAGGAAAAAAGAGGTTAAAAAAGATACGGGTCAAAGCTAATATCGCTTATTGCCGAAGAGTCATCTATTGCTACGTGATGGCAGGTTTGTTTGTGTTATCGACCATTGTCATGTTAGCTTTTATTATTGAAACTCATGGAGTTGATTCTATTATTTATTGAACAAAAATGACAACTACTAAGTTATTGAATTCTGGTACAAACCCTTACTTTTCATGATTGTGAGTCACTGTCACAACTGGTATGTGTTACTGGAATCTAATAATTGCAAGTTAATGAATTCTGGTGTATGTTCTTATCTGTTCTAAACTAAAACTCAATAGGTTCAAGTAATATCATTGTTGTTGTTTTAAAATCAAGTATATGAATTAGACAGTAGGCTCCAGCTTGCATCAAATTAGTATGCATACTATCTTTGCTACCTTTATTACATCACACCATCATAGATATTAAATGAAGCCTTTTAAAAATGACCGTGTGTCGTGATTCACAATCATCTAGCAATTTATAGTTGCAAAACAAAAAAGCTACTCTTAAAGAAAAATAGATGTGTCGACTACAAATCGGCTCCGCCGCAACGCGCGGGAGAATATCCAACTTGTATATACATATTTACCATTACACTACATGTCAAAACAGTAACGGGATTTACTGTTCATCAACAGTAACGGGCTTTACTGTTCATCGGCCCAAAAACTTTATGCCGGTGGTTACTGTTCATCGGCCATAAAAAAAAACTTTATACTCCCCCTTCTTTCGTCAAAAATAAGAAGAAAAAAAAAAATTACGTTTACGACTTTCTATCGGCCTGGGCCAAAAAAAAAAATATCCCCTTTATTGAAAAAAAAATTTGTCATTTAATATGAGAAAAAAAACAAACTATTAAACATGAGACCGAAGAAATTAACCCGAACAAAAAAATGCAGGCAAAAAAGGCACGTGTACAAGTCACATGTTTTAGAAAACAGATGGGAGTTAGCAACGTTTAAAACCTCTTGTTGTTAATATTTATAATTATAAAAGTAAAATACACGATTCGTCACTGTGTTGTACACAAAACATATCATTAATCCCAAAATTGAAATAAGTCTGTCAACCATCCCTTTAGTCTCCATTTTGCATCGTCAATGGTCCCATTGACTAACGAGTGTTAGTTTTCGCTTTGGACTCTCTCACATGCAATTCACATGAGGGCAAACTAGTCATTAGCCACCCATCCTAACGTTAGGAAACTCCGTCTATCACATAACACTCATCGCTCCTTATATAAAATTTCTTCTAATACACTTCACCTCACATCTCATTACAAAACTTTTCCCACCTAATAAAACCCTATCTTTTTCATCTCTATTCTAAACACAAACATGGTTAGGTGCTGGTGCAGCTGACAGATAATAATGCACACTTCTTGGACCCAACTAATCCCCGGTGAAGATTCTGTGCTTGTCCTCAACATGTAAGTAACCATTTATTTTGAAAGTTTTAGTCATCTATAATAACAATGGCAGATATCCCTTCGTGCTAAGTTGATTTTTTTTATGTTTTTATGATTATATTTTCAATTGTGTAACATTAATAATAACGAGATATAAGTTTTGTTAAGTTGATCTTTTAATGTTTATAAGGTTTTATCTTCAAATAGTGTATAGTAACAATGGCGGTATGTAAGTGCTAAGTTGATTTTTTTCAAACATGGGGCTCATCTTGCAGATTCATTAGGTGGTTTGATCCGACCACGTGTGTAAGATCAACTGTGCTCATTCATGGGTTGCTTAGAACCAGAAACGAGCTGGAAGCTACACTTCTTCAAACTCAAGCACAACTCTGAGCAAGGGATGAGCTTGTTTGGCAATGGAGAAATTAATATGTGTTGTCGTGGATCTAAAATTAGTTTTAGTCACATTTATGTAATGGGTAAAGAAGTTTGTCTTTTGGGTATGTTAGTCTAGATTCCGTGTTTTGATGTGGGTTTTGGTTAAGGTAGTGGTATGGTGAAGACTAACAGTGTTTGGTATGGTTTAGAGTTGGAGTTGTAAGGTTGTAATGGTACTCATGTGAATATAATGCTAGTTATAATTTGTAAGGTTGTAGAGTTATTAACCCATACATGACCAAACATGATCAAAATATTGAAACTTTACTTAAATGCAAAAAACACGACCAAAAACTATACTATAAAGTCAAATGTAACATGAAAATCTTATGAAAAGTTTGCAAACGACTCAAACTGACCAAACGTATATGCACTCTTTTTTCATTCATGTGTTCTATGTTTTGCCAACTTATAATTATTTTTGACCCATACATGATCAAAAAAATGAAAATCAGTCAAATTCAAATAACTTGACCAAAAACTACACAAATTGGTCAAATACAACAATGGAGTCCTTTTATAACCAATATATTGACTCATATAGAAAGAAATTTTTTTGTGATAAAAGTGAAATTATATTACTTAACCAATATGCACAAGTACATTTATAGCAAATCCATTGTGTTTGGATATTCCCCAAAACATAACTAGAAAGCAAACAAAAATACAAACACAAACTTCTAAACAATCCATAATTTTAGTTATCCAATGCCAATAAATATATTAACCTTTTATACACAAAAAAAGCAAATGAGAATATCCCTTAAAAGAGACTACATTTCCCAAAAAATATCAACAAGATTTAATCTCTAAGTGCGTTAGACAAAGTTATACACATTTTGGCCCATACTTTATTTTTTCCCATACAAGCCAATGCATTACCAAGTTATACTGATTTTGGCAGATGTAACATTATGTTAAGAACCAAACGTAATGAAGAAACTGTACTGGCAATGAGAGTATACAAACATAACACATTCCCATAGATAATGCAGATGAATATATTTCCAAGTGCATAGATTTTCATACAATCTTGAACATCAAAAGTAAGCAACATAAACCTAGTTTTAAGAGTACACACATACTTTCTAGAAAATACAAAAACATATTAAGAAGAGAGTCTATTTGGAGTGCAGAACAAATGTCCTATGGTGATCCTATCAATCTTGTAGCTGCAATCTAGTTCTTAGTCCACTTTGGTGAAGTAGGCTGAACTAAACTAGAACTTGCTTGCACTCCATCATGACTTGATTATGAGATTGAGCATCATTAACAGTTACTCAAAATTCAGTATGAGATTGAGCACCACCAACTTGATTTTGATCTTCTCCTTTTTTCTTTGATGCAACCTTGTACTTCCTATTAGGCACTATCTTCATCCTTGTTCCAAGTGGCTAAGATCGACTTCCACCGTTAGGTGCAACATTCTGAGACTGAATTCCACCATCAACTGGTTGATATTGTCTTTAATTTGGTTGTGAACTTGTTCCAAATTATGTATCCTTGTTCTAACTGTTACCCTCTCTAACTACACTTTATGGTTTAGGGACACTTTGACTACCTTAAGAAGCAGATTGACCATCCTGTCCAAGACAAGTATTTTTGTTGTGGCCTAAATTCCCAAAATTACCACAAGTAACACTCTTCTAAGTTCTTGACAACTTACAATCTTTAACAATATGCTCCGTTTCAGAAGTTGTCCCAGTTCTTTTCTTTCTTGGCCTACCTATAGGTGTATGATTTTTAGGTAGAAGAATGGTTGTGGGCACAATTGCATTTTACCAATCCTCATTACCATTTATAAGGTGGATTGATGCGTATAATCATCTAAATTAATTTTACAAGTTTTAAATTTATAAAACTCGATTACCTATGGTCTACAACGCACTAACGGGCTGAGATCTCGATCGTGTGTAGTGCAGGTATGGTAAATCTGAGCTAAGTTTTAGTCTCAATTTGAAAGGTCACAGTTAAAATGGGTAGATATGAATTTGACAAAATTAAAGTAAATAAAACACGGAATTAAATTACAAGAATTGATTAGGGATAAAATCATACTAACCTAGTTACTCTTTTGTTATAGTTAAGATAGTGTTTCATAGTGCAATGTATACTTATCGCTTATGGTGGTTCTAGTATCGAAAGGCACGATTGAGCACCGAAACCTGTCCTATGTATCCTATGATCTCAGGTCCCCGTTGGCCAAGAAGGGTGAGTATACAATCTATAGTGATTAACCCCCAACTATCCTAAAGACTTATTTTAATGCCAAGACTCTCACTTCTTTGCTATGAACCCTCCTAGAAGAGTTTCCCAAATTTTATAACTATCTATCATATTGTAGGCAGTTATATAAGCAATCTATACACTAAGGACAGTTGTCAACCTATCCCTAGTACCCGTTTAACCTTTAATTCAATAGGTAAGTCTACTATAAGGTCTAATAGGATCTACACTAGCATCAATACTACCAAAACTCAATGATCATGCAACATGCAATAAGGATATCCTATAAACAATAATTCAACAGGAAACAAGCATCAAAACCATAACAAAATCATAACAAGGCTAGCACTTAAGGTGCTTAGCCACTAATACTACAAACAACACAATAAATAATAAAAGAACTCTTTGATTGAGAAAACATTATAATCTTACAGAGTCTCTGATGAATGATTAATACAAGGAATTAGTAAAATGATTTCTCCCTTAGACTAGTGAGTGATGGAGCCAAAATTCTCTTTCCTTGAAAGCCCTAGAAGATCTCTGGAACTCTCCTCTGAGTGAATGATACGAATGAGCTGAGATTGGGCCTCTATATATAATATTCGACTCAACTACGACGTAGTTGAGGGTGAAAACTATGTCGTAGTTATGCTGATTCAGACTTTCTAAGTGTAGGCTTGAAGTAGCTACATCATAGTTGAAGTGGCCAACTACACCGTAGTTGTGACTAGACATGTGTTCTTTTGGTAACTCTTGATAACTACGGCGTAGTCCCTACGGGGAAACTACGCCGTAGTTTCTTCTAAGCTTGCTTGGGTCTTCATTTGAACTATGGCGTAGTTCAATGTGGTAACTACACCGTACTTATGTCTTGGCAGCATAATTTCTTTACTTTATCCATCTAACTCTCGTGTCTTTCCGTTCCAACGCTCATAATTTCTTGTAAACGAAATATAAGGTAATTAAGTACATATTTTAACCATGAATAGACAATTATGAACGTTTTATGAGGGATTTTGATACAAAAAGGTATAGAGTATTTGATGTTATCATGGATAATGTGTTTGTAAGTTTCTTTCCAAGTCTTAAACCAATAGCATTGATGAGCCCATGATTCTACATATCCTGCTTGTTTCCTATTTAATGCCATAATCCAATTGGTGGACACATAATGCTTAAATGGCATACATGTAAGTTCCCACCTTCTATAACTACAATCCTTAGTCTTAACATCAATAATACACAGATCTCCCCGAGGTCTACTAAGCTAAAACTTATCATCCCCATTCCATAAAACAATGTACTTAAGAACCTCTTTCTTAATCAAATCTAACATATGGGTTTAAGTAGGAGTTAGTGGCCTAATACTCTACTAAATTGCATTGACAACATTCACAATCCTTTTCATACTGATGAGATGTCATTTTATACACTTTTTTGGGGTCTTAACCCCCAAAATCAGGCAAATATCCCTAAATATTGTACTTAATCATTTCTTTTTGATGTTTTAGCATTTTAGAAGCATTTGGAGGAAAACATGTGACTTGGGCTCGATTTGGGAAGATACAAGATGAAAACACAACACTTGGCTTATCAGTGTGTGGAGACGGCGTCAGAATCAGCTATGACGCCGTCAGAAGTGAACAGCGATGACGTCACCACGACTTGTGATACCGTCACGATAACCGACTCAAAAGAAGCCTTTAGAAGATTTGGCAGGCCAACGACGTCAGGATTTGTTGCTATGCCGTCAGACCCTATTTTCTATATATACAAACCCTATTTTTCATATTTAGAGAGGAAAAATGTAGAGTATCATGAGATATCTTTGTAGCAGCCATTGTGGTCGAATTTTAGGGTTTCTAAACCCTTTTGTACTCACTCATACTCCATGTTTAATTGAAGTGAAGTTCTTTTACCCTTTTAATCATTCAATATGTCTATGTGTTGTTTGATTAATTATTCTTTGCTTTCAATTAACATGCTTGGCTAAATCTATCTGTGTTTACTTATGATTGCATGAAACCTAGTTGTTAGATCTTTTATTATTGCTTCTTGTTAATGGTGTACGCGTTAGGCTTTAGAAAACAAGCTATTTGATCTTCATATCATAGCATAGACGTTTAGGGAAACACGGCTAGGTTAGAGGATGCATGTGATTAAATCTCCATATCTAGATCACCTTTGGGTGGATTTCGAGTTGAGTACGTGAGCAGTGTTTGCAGGTAACCACCATCTAGGTTGTCACGTAGATAGCGGACTTGACCAACCTACTGCTGAATTAGGGTATACTTCACATTACCTTAAAAAGGGTGACAGGCAAATAAAATCATAGAAAACAACTAGGGAGTAGTGCATGATTAGGTAAACACATTTGTTTAACCATACGAGTTTTTCCCATCAATTTACTTTTATACATGATTAGGAGTAGTTTAATTTAGTAGTTTAATCAACCCCCTCTTAAAACCCGAGATTTACTTGCTTTCAAAAAAATATAAAATTACAAAAATAATCTTCATTCAACCCTTAGACCTTAGTAAACATACAATTCGAGCCTACCCAAACTATTCCCCTAGAGAATGTTAATAACCCCCAAGTCTTGCCTATAATACACTTCAACGGTTAGGTACACTGCCTAGAAGGGTTGTAAAACTTCTGCTTTGCAACCCACCGCATCAAGTTTTTGGCGCCACTGCCGAAGAATAGTCTAGGTTTCAGATTCTATCTAGCTTAGGTATACTCACAAGATTCCTATCAAGTGAAATTTTATTTTTCTTTTTAGTGTAGCTTTCTCTTAGTGTATCTTTTCTTTGTTCCCTTTGTACTGTAAACCTTCCTTTTCGTTAACCATCACGGGATACGAAAATCCACCCCGTACTTTAGGAGATTATTTCTAACCAAGCCACGAGGGCTATCGAAACATCATTGAGCTCCCCGAAGGGAACAATGTGACGCCTCTGTGATCTGACACCATCCGGTTGGTGCAAAACGGATGTGCATTCCACATACTTCTGTCTGAAAATCCAAATCAACATCTGAAGGATTTTCTAAAACTTGTGGACTCACTTGACCTTAATGTTAAAAATAAGGAAAAGACGCGACTGCGTTTATTTCAATTTTCCCTTTGCGAACAAGCTAGCAATTAGTTTAAACGTCTACCCGCGAGATCCATCTCTACTTGAGAGGATCTCACTACCCGTTTCCTTGCTTAGTTTTTCTCGTCGGGAAGAACTACCAAACTTAGAAATGACATCTTGATGTTCCAAAAACATGATGGTGAATCTCTTTCTAAAGCATTGACTCATTTTAAGGACTTACTTCAAAAAGTCCCTCATCATGGCATCGATCTTTGGCTCCAAGTCCAAATCTTTTATGACCATGTCAATTCCGCCCCAAGGCACGCCATCGATCATTCGGCCGGTAGTAACCTTCGTGACAAAAGCGCCAAGGAATCTTAGGAACTTATAGAGAATCTAGCTCTATATGACCACAAGATTTGGAATGACCCAAGAGACCTCGCTAAACCAGTCAAGGCAATCTCTGTGCCTCAAGATGTCCCGAGTACATCCGACACCACTCAAATGACAATAAAAAGAATAGATGTGAACCAAGTCCTAACCTAGCCTAGGAGACTCACATCTCAAAGAAAGGGTGTGAGAAAAATAAAATACCCTAGACGAAACACTCAAGTATAGGATTAGGATACTTGTGAGTGGCTCACGCTTGCATAGATGGTGTTCTTTACATATATGATAGAAGAGAAGATTAAGAACAGATTATAGAAGAGAAACTAAGACACTTATGTTTAGACATCGAGGATAGAGAAGATAAAAGAGAGGAAAAAATGTTCGCAAGAGGTGAGGAATACAAAGGCCAAGAGGGGGTATTTATAGGCCAAAAGTGGGCAAATGCAATTCGCGTTTGGCGCGCTGGCCGTGTATAAGTGCGTGGCCAGCGCGCCAGAGTCCCGAACCCATTTTTTTAGGTTTTTGGCTTTTTAACTACCTGCTCTTGTTAAACCCCCCAATTGTACTTCATGCTATGACCTTTTAATCATTCTTACACTCAAGGTTAACCAACTTAAATAGCAATTTGATAAAAGCGCTTGTAAAGTATTTAAAAGACTTTGGTTTGTACAATGTTAAAAGACATAAAAGAGATATTGGACAAGGGTAGTTTAGGTATTCCTCAAAGTGTAACTAGCCTAGTTGTGATCCAACTAAAGATTTGAAATGGCTAGTTAGGGTACAAGAGATTATTCTTGGAATAATCTTTCCTTGGTGAGAAAGGGGGAGAACTTGAAATTTAAATTTCAAATTCCTTTCAATTCATCATTCACGAAATTTTAAATTTCAAATCTTTCAAGCACATGTTGGATAAGAAAGAATAGGTTGGCAATGAGTTGTCATGATGTGACATAAGGGAGCCTCTTAATCTTGTTTAAAATGGAGGGTGATGATGTGAAGAAGAGAGGTAAGTAGGATAAGTGATATGGGCAAGATCAAGGGTGATAAAACATGTGTGCTTGTTGTGTGAGTGAGAAATGTATGTTTGTAAGTGAGATTGTGTTTGTTTGAGATAAGAGATTAATTCAATGGTTGACAATAAATTGAGGGAGTTTGGATTGATAAGGTGGCTTGATTAAGGGTAGAAGTGAAAGTGTGTTTGTTGTGTTTGTTTGAGTTTCAATCCAGGGTGGAAATGAGAAGAGTGTGTGAACTTAGATTGATGAAATGGCTTGATCAAGTGTGAGGATAAAGAAGTGTGTATGTGTGAAATTTGAATGTTATGGAGAAGAAGGTGAATAGTAAATGAGTGGTGGAAAATGTTTTGAGAAGATATGAAATATTCTTGGCTGGGAATGTAAAGAACATAGAGTACAACAAGTACAAAGATAGTACATTGTGTAAGAAAATATGAGTTGGCATTTTGAGGATAAGGTTTGGGGTTTATTTGGTGAAGGTTTATGCGTATGAAGGATTGAAGATGAAGATGAAGATAATGATGAAATCAAAGGATTGATTTAGGTTAATAATCATATTTCCAATAAGAGAAGAAAAGATTGGGCAAATGTGATTACCAGATTGTTTAGGAATAAGATGTTTGGAGTGTGTGTGGAAGAGATGAAATCACTTGTTGACTAGGAAGGTAAACAAGTGATTAAGAAGAGTGGGTTATAAGGTTGTATAGAAGAAGTGTGAACTTGTACATGTGAGTTTGTAAAAACATTTATGGGTAAGGAATTAGGAAAAGTCAAAGTATAATTAACTTCCAAATACCACAAACTCAAATAGTCATTTAGACTTCAATCCAGGATGATTAACAATGGATTTGATCACTAATCATTTTAATGCAAACAAGCTAAGTGCTTTGCATCATAAGTAAAGCATATCCCATAACGGGAAAGGATGCGTTTACGCAAAGTGGCCTTTGGCTTAGTTTGACCAATAAGGGAGTAAAACTCGTTACGTGATTAGGAACAACGTGAATCCGGATTAAAGGTCAAATTGAATACTTTAGTTAATGGTATGTTGAAATACATGATCATAAACAAGGTTTAGAAAGAAGTTCGGCTCTTTGCTAGAGGCCGTTTGATTAAAAAAGTTTGAGTTGAGGCGTTTATAGAGACAACGGGAGGATTTGTTTTTTTGCTCCTCTCTAAAGTCTACAAACTCATTTGGAGTGTTTCCAAATGCTTAAATATCATGCACATACCATTATTGAAGTTTCCACATGTGTCGGGTAAGAGGAAAGCTGACAAAATCAAATCCGTAAAAACAAAATCCGCAAGTGGTGCGCTGGCTACGTGCTGGCGCCTGACCAGCGCACCAAAGGTAAAAATCCGGTTTTACGGATTTTGGCTATCGTTTGTTATTTTATGTTTTGTGAATGTTTATTTATCATCATTAAAACATAAAGGAGATCCTAGTCAATGTTGCACCAACAATCTCCCCCTTTTTAATGATGACAAATAAAATTTCGAAAAGCAAATAAAATTACAAACGTAGCGAAGATAAAGATCGTCGTTGATGAAGTTCGCGTCTTGATCTTGGCCTTGTAATTTGGTAAAGCTTAAACATTGTCTTCACTTTATGAGCCTTACATAGCTTGTATACTCCCATGTACTCTATTGCTCTTTGCTTTCGTAATTGCTTGCTTTTCCCTCAATCATAAACTTCATAGCTTTGCTTTCCTTTTCCCCCTTTTGTCAAATCAAAAAGGCAGGATCTTGGTCTTTCATTATATGGTTGATATCTTTATACAAGAATAGAATAATATCCATTTTATACGTGCTCCACTTAATATATTCTCACCCCTTTTCAAAGGCATGGGAGCCATGGTCATGAACATTACCTTCAAAGGTATTCTTGGCTACAAATAGCCACAAGCAAACGCAAAACAACACAAGTAACAAAACATATACGCATATGCAAGTCCAACTAGGTTAGCTTACCATTTGGAATCTTGGAAATATGGATGAGTACAAATGTAGATTATTGTGACTTTGTACATTGTTGCATATATTCATATACATATTTTAACATGGGGGAAGTGAATATGAGGCTGTATTGCGTCTAAGCTTACATGTAAAGCCTTCAAAAATTACGTCATTTTAACAATAAAAACGTAAATTTACCTCATTTGAATCATGTATTTCACAATATTAATGTTTTCTCCTGATTACATCACAACATCACTAAAGTTGGATTCACTTTTATACATGTTTTTTATACATCATATTGTTGGGTGTTTGATGTGTCGTTGTGCGTAGGTAATATTATTATCAAGTTTTACTATTTATATTTTGCCGACTTTACCTAAAAACAACACTAACGGGCAGTGTACCCAATCAATTGTAGCTTCATTGTAAGTACGGTGTCGATCACTAAGAGCGATAGTGTTAATTCCCTAATTCTATTAGTAATTTAGTTATACTAAGTTAGTCCTAATTTATTCTATGTTATACCTAAGTTAAACCTAAAACTAACAAAAAAAAGGAGGTTTTCAGCCTGAGTGACTGGCACGAGTTTTGGTTTACCTAGACTGAGATTGGGCGATTAACACACACAAGTTAACAATTAGAAGATAGAAAAGCAGTCAAGCCTATTGTTAGGAAATGTATTTGTCATACCCCCAAACGGGTCCTGGACAAAAACACATGTCCGGGGGCATGGCATCATAATATACATCACACAAGATCAAGTAAACGACCACTACATGGACGTTTGATAAAACATAACTCGTTGCTTTGATAAAAATAAAATAAGTCTTACAATATTCTTAACATAAAAGAAAGAGTTTTAGCAGAAGCTTAAGACAAATGCAGCGGAACCATAACATGTTTTTAAAACAATGAGTATTTAAATTTTAAAAGGATAAATAGTTCTTGAAAACACCACGAACAATGGCAGTACCCCATCAATTAGCACCTCAAGAATAATCCAGCTAAGCACATGAGAAAACATGCTTAAAACAGTCAACATAAAGTTGGTGAATTCATAGGTTTGAATTTAGTAATAAGAGTGGACCACAAGTTCAGAGTACGCATGTGACAGTTATAACAAATACAACTTCACATAAAAAGTATTTACAGTTGCGCTAAGCTCATGACACCGAGGCTTAATTTAAAGAAGCATATTATATGTCAATCAAGAAATTAACTGCCACATCTAAGAGGTATCTGAGACCCCAAGAAAACCCTAGTGAATTGCGGGTGGGGTGGGGGGGGGGAGTGGGATTCCTACATGGTATAATATCCGTTTGTTCGTGTCTCCCGAATCTAGTAAGCGCTACTTACCCGGATAGGAATAATTAGTCCAAATAGATCTATTTACAACACTCGCACTCACTTAACCAGTACGGTCAGTTAAGAAATTAACGGTTCATGATAGTTCGTGGCATTAGTGGTCAATTCAACAGAATGATAAAAAGAAACTTTAGGCAACACGTAATCAGGAAAAAGGTAACGTAAAGTAATTGTGTCCATAGTTTAAAAACAAGCAATGTTCTCACCCTAAAGTAGTAAAGTAGAAATAGTAAAACGTGGGGCTATTAACTTACCTTTAGCAAATGGTGAGATAAATATCAGTGAAGATATATAAATCCAAGAGGTCCTACTTGCGACCTAAATCAATGACGCGTCTTAGAAAGACGAAAAGTATACGAAACTTGTACGAATCATTTATAAGAGAAAAAGTCATCCATGAGTGTTTGTGCTTTGGCTTAATTAACAAAACGTGACTAAATAAAATCATAGAGTTTTTCGTTAAGTTTCGACGTTTAACTAAAAATTACCATTTTTAGTAAGTTTATATTTTAGGAAAGTTTTTAGTTTCGGGACGTTAATACCGTCCCCTAAATTTGCTAAATCCATATTTCCTTAAACGTAACTAGGAGAATCCTAAAACGATTAACGTTCCATGCTAACTTGCTACTATCACTAAAACTTACTATTTTTAGTAACCTTAACACGCGTTCCTTCCCTAAACTATGTTTAACAACGTTTCTAATGATACTAATCAATATATATGTGATACTATATGTTTCGCTAGTGTTTTAAAAGCTCAAATCATCCCGAAAGCGTCTGAAAACTCATTTTACTATTCACATAAGCACATTCGTTATTTATTTTGCCAAAAAATGTTTCAAGTTTCATTTGGCTATATCTTGGCCGTTTGAAGTCTGATTTTAGTGTACAATATATGAAATCCATATCTACTACGAAGGAACGAGCACGGCTCCCCCCCTCCAAAAACAGCTCTTCAAAAACTACTTTTACGCCTAATGAAAACATTTTTAGGTCGACCAAAACCTCAAAACAAATTCGGGACAACAAGCACTTTTTGTCAAAAACGCAACCAAAATCCACCCAAACTTCACAATAGTGCCTAATCTAGCCTAATCTCCATTCACAACTAATCCACAACAAACCACACCTAAATCTAACCTAATCCCTTCATTTCTATTGTTGCAACACTCATCAACTCTCATCTCACCAAGAACATAATATTTAACTAGTAAAATAAAGTAGTATCATTATTTATGAAATCTTGTCTTTAAAATCTTTCAAAAATTAAAACACAACATGAGGATGTATGGATCTTGAACATATAAGAAGAACATAAGTAAACCACAATTAAAGATTTAAGATACTGACAAGAATGAAGAACAAGTAGTGAAATCACAAGATCTATATCCCAAAATAATAGATCTAGAAAAACCCCAAATAATAACCAAACCCTAATTTGTAGATCTTGAAAATACTTGGAATCAAAAGAAAACCTTCTTGGAATAACCTTGGATCTTCATAAAATGAAGTATGGAATGTGTGAATCTTGGTAAAAATCAAAAGTATGGATTGTGTGTGTGTTAGTGTGTGCCGTGAGCTAGGAGAACAAAAAAGGGAGATAAAACAATTTTTGAGGCTATAAAATGAATGAAAACCCTAAGTTAAGAGAAGTGGATATATTTATAGGCCAAGAGTTAGGGTTTTAGACTTGTCAAGCAAAGTATAAGTGACCAACACACACCAAAGGGGTGTGTGTGTGAATAACCTTAGATATGAACCTAGTATACTTGGATCTTGCACTAAATCAAAAAAATGGAAACCCTAAGAGGGTGTTTGTTTGCTGTGAGCCAAGAGACGGAAAAAGAGAGATGAGAAATTTTGATAAGGCTAAGAAATGAGAAATGACCTAGTGTGTGTGTTATAACATGGTATTTATAGGATAAGGGATAGTTTAGGGTTTCTTGGTTTGTAGTATCAAGTGACCAACACATACAAAAGTGTATTGTGTGTGCCTTGACTCGGTGCCGAACACAACCCACAAGGACCAAGGGGTTCTATATTTAGGAAAATATGGTTATTATATTTAGGCTAGATTTGAATTTTGGTGAGTCAAAGTGGAAGAGATCACATGCACTAGTCTTTCATAGTTTCTTGTGCATGGTAATGACTCCATGAGAAGTCACTATCTTCCCCTTACATGAGCACATGTATAATAAAACAAGAAAGATGCATTTGATTTAATTTCAAGACTTATGGTTGCTTTGGTTTGGGTTTAGGCGTCCAAAATTAATAAGAGGGGGAGGGTGAATGAAAATTTTGACTTATAAACATGAGATGTACGATAACTAAAGTTTACACGAAAAGATTTCGGGTTTTCTGGGTTTCGTTTGACGGTAAAATACGCTAAAACGTACGGACTAACCGCGAAAAAAGGTATAATCCATAAAACGAAGTGAAATGACCTATGTAACACTTTAATATGATAAAAATAATGCATATAACATGTAAATTAATTGAAGTCTGAAACCGGAACGCGTCCGATGACATTTTTCATATTTACGCGAGTTAACTTCCCGGTAAATTGCCAGTTTCAAAACGTAACTGTATAAAAGTAAAAAATAATGATCGAAAAAGTTAAAAATATTGAGCTAAATTTACGAAGTGTGACATCCTTCCCCCATTAAAAGAGCTTTGTCCTCAAAGATGAAGACATAACTTTAGACGCAGGTGCAGGGTTAGCAAAAAGATGAGGATACATTTATCTTAATTTGTTCTTCGAGTCCCAAGTAAAACTCAGGACCTCGTTCATTGAGTTCCAACAGACTTTCACAATTAGGATGCGGCTTTGCTTTAGTTGTTTAACTTCTCGATCCATGATTTTGACTAGTTCTTCAATGAAATTAAGCTTGTCATTAATCTAGATTTCATCCAACGAAATAGCTAGGGGTTCGTCGAAGAAACACTTCTTCAAATTGGAAACGTGAAAACCTCTTGATCCATGATTTTGACCGGTTCTTCAATGTCTTAATTGCTTTGGGAGTTCAAGTCGGTATGCAACCGTTCCCACTTTAGCAAGGATTTTGAAAGGTCCAATATAACAAGGATTTAGCTTCCCCCGTTTGCCGAAACGTATCACCCCTTTCCATGGCGATATTTCAACATAACCTTATCTCCAGCTTGAAATTCAATGGCTTACGTCTCCTGTCAGCGTAGCTCTTTTGTTTATTACGTGCTGCTTGAATACGCTTCTTGATTTGGATGATCTTTTCCGTGGTTTCATGAATAATCTCAGGGCCAATAAGCTAACCATCTCCAACCTCAGCCCACAGAACTTGCGATTCAACCACTTTTGACTGTACAGTGCATTTTAAAACGGTGCAATCTTTGATACCTATTGGTAACTTTTTCGTTGTCGGAAAAATCCACAAAGGTATGTTGTCTATCCCAAACCTTTCCCAAAATCAATCATACAAGCACGTTAACGTGTCTCTACATGGTTTGGATGGTTCTCTCCTCTAACCATCCCTCTGTTGGATGACTAAAGCCATACTCATATCCAATTGGTACCTAGAGGTTTGTTTAGCGATGCTTACAGTCAGAAATGAGATTGTAAATTTACTATCATCGATCAGAAAATAATCGATATAGCCGCACTGTGCCTTGAGGGATATTCATTCAAGTATTGTTCGTCAAAGTTTCCATTGAGTCGGGTTTCCTTCATTGGTAAGAAAATGAGCTGGGAATTGGTGAGTCGGTCCAACAATTACAAAAATTGCATCTTGACGATGACATTCTTTGGCCAACCTAGTAATGAAATCAATAGTAAAGTTCTCCTACTTCTATACTGGGATCACGGGTGAACAACAAAACTGAATGTTTTTTGGCATTCGGCTTTTCTTTGGGCAATGTCAGACACTTACTGACGTAGGTGGCAATCTCAGCTTTCATATTTAGCCACCAATACAGTTTCTTCAAGTCTTGGTACATCTCGTTCGATCCAGGATGGATCAAATACTTTGACTTATGCGACTCGTGCATAATCAAAGTCCTCAAGTTGCCAAAATAGGGTATCTAACTTCTATTCCTCAAACATAACATTCCATGAGCATGGGGCTCCAGATTCTTAATCATACCACCCAAATCTTCAGTTCTATAATTCTCTTCATTTCTTGCCTCAACCTAAGCGTTTAAAATTTGCACGGGAAGGTTTAGACCTATTCTTATAACCAAAAGCTCACGAATCTAGCGGGCTTTTTTTTTTTACTTAATTCGTTCCTTTTGGCTCAAAGCATCCGCCACCACATTCGCCTTTCCTGGATGATAATGAATTTTATAGTCGTAGTCACTCAACAATTCCAACCATCTATGTTGTCTCATGTTTAACTCGTTCTGATCAAGAATATGTTGCAAGCTCTTATGATCAGTGAACACAACGCACTTCGTGCCATACAAATAATGTCTCCACATTTTGAGAGCAAACACCACTGCTCTAAGTTCTAATTCATGTGTCGTGTAATTCTTCTCGTAAATCATGAGTTGACGTGATGTGTAGGCTATGACTTTCTCCCTTTGCATCTGAACCGCGCCCAACCCCTTGTGAGAAGCATCATAATAAACCACGAAGTTTTCACTACCTTCGGGTAAAGCCAAGATCGGTGCACTATACAATTTATGCTTCAATAGTTGAAATGCAACTTCTGCCTTTTCAGTCCAATCAAACTTCATGCTCTTCTGAGTCAATTTCGTCATAGGTTTGGCAATCTTCGAGAAACCTTCGATAAATCATCGGTAATAGCCGGCAAGACCTAAAAATTGATAGATTTCTGTCAGAGTCTTGGGCGATGCCCAATCCTTGATTGACTCAATCTTAGTTGGGTCTACGTGAATGCCTTCACTATCAATCACGTGACCAAGAAATTGTACCTTTGTAAGCCAAAATTCACACTTTGAAAACTTGGCGTACAATTCTTCCTTCTTAAGAAACTTCAAAATTAACTTAAGATGTTCTGGATGTTCTTCCTCGCTCTTGGAGTAGATCAAGATGTCATCAATAAAAACGATCACGAATTTATCTAAGTAAGGTTTGCACACCAGATTAATCAAGTCCATGAATACTGCCGGTGTGTTTGTCAGTCCAAAAGGCATTACTTGGAACTCGTAGTGGGCCGTGCAAAAGTCCTATAATGTCACTATTTCGAAATGTCCCTCGTCACGAACTCTGGAGTTGGTGTTAACCAGGACCTCAGTTGATCTTCGAGTAAAACACTTGATCCTTGCAACTGATCAAATAAGTCATCGATTCTCAGAAGTGGATACCGATTCTTCACAGTCAGCTTATTTAGTTTACGGGTAATCGATACACATCCGAAAAGATCCATCTTTCTTTTTAACAAACAAGGACCGAGCTCCCCAGGGTGAGGAACCGGGTCTTATAAATCCTTTGTCAGAAACGTTCTTGTAGTTGTGTAGACAATTCTTGCAGTTTTGACGGTGCTAATCTATACAGGGCTCGTTCCATAGGAGCAGCACCTGGGACCAAGTCGATTTGGAATTCAACTTGTCATATTGGGGGTAATCCAGGCAATTCTTCTGGAAAGACCTCCAGAAAGTCCCGTACAGTCGGCACATCCTTAAGTCACTTCTCCTCTGACTTGTCTTTGGTTTCCTTCTTTTCTAACTTATGCCAGAAAAATTAGGCAAACTTTCTTAATATATTTCTAAGTCTTAGTACACAATATAATGCTCAACTTCGACTTCTTTCCTTTGCCATTTCAATCACATTGAACTATCAAAACTTCATCCCCATAGGGAATCCGCACAATCTTCTCATCACAAATGATCACCGCATGATGGTTCGCTAACCAATCCATGCCGATGATGACGTCAAAACTACCAAGTTCTACCGGCATTAGGTCAATATTAAATGGGTGACCTAGCAATCCTAACGTACAGCCTCTAAGTATAGTGTTAGCTTCAGAAACTCTCCCGTCGGCTAATTTGACAGAATAGTTAACGTCTAAAGTATCAAGGATTATATCAAGTAAGGTGCTAAAAGTAGTCGACACAAAACTTTGATCGACACCCGAGTCAAATAATACAGAAGCTTATGGTTTTGTTGAGAGGAAACATACTTGACGACGTTGGGAATTCCGGGGTTCGCGTCTCCTCCACCTAGCACATATGCTTTTCCTCTTGCTTCACCAATCCTATTCTTGTTTCCAGTTTTGTTTCCATGGTTCTGATCTTTCAACTTTGGGCAATCACTCCTGTAGTGTCCTTGACTTCCACCCTCAAAACAAGTTAAAAACTATCCTGTTTCAATACTTGGACCCCTCTTAATTGGAAGTGTAGTGGAATTTGTGGCCTTACAGTCCCTAGTCAAATGTCTAACCTTGTTTCACTTCCCACATCTCATAGTGCATTTCCCTTCATGATGAAATTTACACTTGTTGCAGAGAGGTAGCGGTCCATTATACACTCTTCTTTCATTGTTGACAGCCGTATAGGCTCTTGCTACATTCTGACCTCCAACATTCTGTCTTTTGAATGGTGGTTGCTGCCCATGGTTGTCTGTTAGGATTTATTGATTTGATGATACAAAAGAATGAAACAAGGATGATACAAACGGATTACAAAAGGGTCTCATTCGACATTATGGAATTCTAGAAGATGGAGGATTCTAGAAGACTTGCTTAAAAAGATAAAGATCAAGATTAGGAAAGATTTAGTTTCCTAATACAATTAGATTTCCTTTGTAAGTCTAGATGGACTCTATATATAAAGAGATCCCTAGACATTGTTTAGGTGTGTGTTTCCTAGACGTTGTGTGTGTTTTAAGGTGTTTTAATCATGTTTTAGGAAAACACCAACGATCTCACCACTTGAGATCGTTTTAGCCCTAAGATCAAAGTATCTTTGATCCCTGTTATAGTTAGGTAACACGATCTATTCTGATCAAATAGAATTGGGGCTTGTATGAATGTATACCTTGTTAATAACATTGTCTTTGTTTAAACTCCGCTGCGTATCAACAAACTTTGTTATTATAGATCCTAGATGATTTCTAAACGATCTTCACAATTTTATAAAGATCGTTTAAAACTCATCGAGGATCTATAATAACAAAATAACAAAGTTTGTTAATGCGCAACGGAATTTAAACAAAAAACGATGTTATTTAACAAGGTTTACATTCATACAAGCCCCAATTCTATTTTATCATGATAGAACGTGTTACCTAACTGTAACATGGATCAAAGATACTTTGATCTTAGGGCTAAAACGATCTCAAGTGGTGAGATCGTTGGTGTTTTCCTAAAACATGATTAAAACACCTTAAAACACACACCTAAACAATGTCTAGGGATCTCTTTATATATAGAGTCCATCTAGACTTACAAAGGAAATCTAATTGTATTAGGAAACTAAATCTTTCCTAATCTTGATCTTTATCTTTTTAAGCAAGTCTTCTAGAATCCTCCATATTCTAGAATTCTATAATGTTGAATTAGACCCTTTTGTAATCCGTTTGTATCATTCTTGTTTCATTCTTTTGTATCATCGAATCAATAAATCCTAACAAAATTTTTCCAAAAAAATGAATTTATAAATCTTCACAGTAGGTGGAGACGGCGTCAGGATTTAATCATGATGCCGTCACAGGAAAATTTCATATTTTTTGAATTTTTGAAAAGTTATTTGTGTAGAATTTCTAGAAATTTTAATTTTCCTAACTCTTGTAGAAAACCACGATTACATTAGTACATTCATCCTATCTTTATTGTCTTCGTAGGAGTCTAGTGCTTAATTAATAAGGGTTATATATCATTTAACGTCGAACTTTACGCTTGGTATAGTTGTTTTTTGTCTTTGATTTTCAGGTTATATTTGATGAGGAGAGTCGGGAAGTTCTTTGGATTTTTGCTTGGACGATTCTTGGATGAAGATTTAGCCAAAATTATCTTGTTTCTGCTCTGATATTGAGCAAAACCATGGGAGTATTAGTTTCTCTCGCTTTTTTTATTTTCCCTTTATTTGGTTTTGGGTATTCATAGAACAGTAGAGACAATGTTCAAAATAAGTGTAAGGGAAATAAAAGCCTTAGAAACTATTCCTTCAATTGAATTTGCTTTGTCTTTAAAATGATGTGTAATATACCGAAACATAGTTTAGGACGGTAATTTTAGCCCAAAATTTAAATTTTTTTATGGCATATATCGGTGAAATTATAGTATTAGAAGCGTCTCATGGATATAAGTTATATTACTAGCACAAAAAACCCTACCGCTCAAAAAATTCCACCCCAAAAATATGTGGTTTGCCCCTATATCTTTAGGAATAAAAGCATTCATTTTAGTGCTTATGAGAGTATACCGGTAGTATTATAAATTCTAGAACTTGCTCTAGCGATTTATCCCGAGACCGCTAGTGAGATCGCATTCGTCTGATTAGGATTTACTAAGTGATAAGAGGCATTAGGATAAACCCTTGTTTTTATCCATATTTGTTATGGTTATGATGGTCTCCTCGATCATATAACTACCCCTACACCCTTGCTTTGCACTCATTTTTGGTGTGAGATACTGGTATGTGCTTAATTACACATACCTTTTACCTTTAAAAACAAGCTAAAATAACCAAAAACGGACTTAAAATGCCAAATATACGCTTGTTTTGCTAATTGTATTGTGCAGGAACGGATAACCAAGAAAAGAACGAAAAACAAAGTCAAAACAACAAAACTGGATCGGATGGATAGACTGTGAAAGACCACAAGCAAAATCAAAGCCGAAAAAGTCAATCAGTAAAAAGTAACAGAAACAAGTTCAACTGGTAAAAGTCACAAGTCAAACCCAAGTCAACCCCGGGGCCAAAGTTCAAGAAATATAAGTTTAGGGGCTGAAATTGCCAAACCCTAAACTTATATAAAAAAGAAGAAAAGAGGAAAAGAAAAGAGAAGGGTTAATTTTGCAATTTGCTCAAAAAGTACAAGTGGGGGGGGCAAATGACTGCAAACCCTCCTAACTTGTACACCACTAGGACGAAATTTGCAAAGCAGTTAATAACTCTTGGGGACTTGTTTTGCCAAGGTCCCCAAAAAAGTTATTGTAACCACAAGGACCCATTGTGCAATTGAAACAATAAACCATGAGGGGGCCATTTTGCCAAAACCACTAAACCTTCACTCTTGTTACCTCCCAACAGTTTTTCACGCGTCTCTTTCTACTCACCTAAAACACACTCACGGGTGTTTACACCCGTTTTTACCCCAATGAATCTTCACCACCACCATGGATATTCATTCTCCCCCCTCCTCCACTACCTTTCCCAGCTACATATGTGCCACCATGGCAATCCCACACCCCCCAAGACCAAATTCGATGGCCGAGATTGATTTTAAAGATTGAAGCGGACAAGATTTAAGGGCTAGAACCTCTCACAAAACACACACCTGTGTTTGTGTGTCTTACAAACATGCCACAGCAAAGAGAAAGAAGAAAAAGACCTAGCTTTAGTTTTCGGCTATAAATAGCCTTGTAAGCCATTATGGCAAACATTCCAAGTTTAAGCAAGTTTTTAATTAAGTTTTATGTCGTTTTTATTATAGTTTAAAGTGTTTTAAAGTTAATGTCTTTTATGCATTTTGTAATTCTCAATTTTAATGAAAAATTAAGCTACTTTGACTCAATTAAAGTTCTCAGTTAGCTCATTAAGCTTATTCTTGTTTAATAAGATCTAAATTCAGCTTAAAGCTGTTTATAAAGCTTTTAATTCTGTTTTTTATTTAATTTTAGTCAATAAATGGTCCTTTTTGAGTGTGAGTTTGGAAGCATTTGGAGAAATAAGTCGTATAAGCTCATTGAGCTTATTGTAAGGACATAGAGGCCAAGGCAATTAGGACAGTTTTTTAGGCAACTCACTAGGGAAAGGTGGCTTGTTTCTGAGACAAACAAAATCCAAGGTTTACAACTTCTCAATTTCCAATTAGCTTAATTTTTTAGACACTAGTTATTTGCTTTTTCAATATTTGTTAAAACATTAGTTTAGGCTTATTATTGGCTGTTGGTAAGTTTTATATTGCATTAATTTTGTCCTAACATTAGCTTATTTCTTAAAAACACTTTCATAATCGGTAATAAGTAGTTGTGAAACTAGCTTTATGTTTTCTTAATAAGCTAGGATTTTTGTTTTAAAATAGCTTTAAAATAGGTCATAATAAGTAGGAAAGTAGATAAAAGGTTTTTTTAAACTTTTAGTTTGAAAAATGGATTTTAAAACCCATTTGGCTTTGAAAGTTTTGAGATAAAGGGGTGTTTGGGCACAAGGTTTACATGTTAAAAATCGGAGGTTCAAAAATGGGTTTGGTCATGTGGGTATGGTTACTTGGTCAAAACTTTAAGCTCAAGTTTTAAGTCACTTTAAGCGATGTTGATTTTAAAAACATTGTTAGTTGGAAAATTGTTTTCCAAGGTTTTCTAAAAACCTCTTTTGAATAACTGTGAGTTTTGTAAGGATCCCACAAGTCGCTTATTTGATTAAGCACTTGTGGGTTAAGGTTTATGGTTCAAAAGATTTGTGTTTAGTGGTGTCTCTAAAACAAGGCTGTCAAGAGCCTTTGTTTACTTTTGACTTTATAAGTCAAAACACCAGCCTTTTTTATGCACAGGTTTGTAAAAAAAAAAAAACCAAAAGACTTTTTCTTTCACAAAAATTATAGCAAAAGTAAAATTAATTTTCAAAAGCTAAACATTGGTGTACAAGCCCCTTGGCTATAGCACTAAATCTGTTTGAGTTATTTGTTGATTTTAGAGCTTATTTGACAGCTTAAAAAAAAGCTTGTTCAAATTAAGCCCTTGAGCTTTTGCCATAAAGATCCCCTGGTGCTAAGGGGGAAACTTTAGGCTTTTTGGTTCTTCAGGCTTTAAGCCAATTAAGCCCAAGTATTTGGCTTATTTTAAGAGCTTATAAGCCCTAGTATAAGTCTTCAAAGTTTCAGCCCTTGATAAGCTTATTTGGTTGCTTATTTTTAAGCCCAATCTTGCCACTTGGCTGTTTTCAGTTTAACTTAGGCATAAGGATTGCTTAAGTTTTGATTTTAGCTTATTGAGTTTATCCCATAAGCTCAAATTGTGTCCTAGTAGCTTTTAGGTTAAGTTAGATAGTTTAGTTTGCTTATTTCCCTTTTTTTTAGCTTATTTGAATGTCCAAGTTTATCATTTTAACCTCTTAAGCTTTGGTTAAGCTTTTCTGTCCATAAGCTTCCCACAGCTTATTTAGCCTAGCTTTTCCTTTTCTTTTTAGCCCATTTAATTTAGTTTAGACCTTTTAGCTTATCTAGTTCCTTGTCTTAGCTTAATTTGACCCTAAGTCTAAAAGACTTAGCTTTTTTTTAGCTTTTAAGCCATTTTAGCTGCTGTCAACTTTAGGCTTATTTTCTAGCTTATTCTTTTGTCAAAAGCTGAAAGAAAGTTCTTATATTAATGTTGTTTATATTAAGTGGTTTATATAGTATGTAGTTTTAAGTTTTGGCTAAAAATTCACTTTTTTTATAAGCTAAAAATAAATAGCCATGTGTAGGGTTGATTTGTACATCTATTGATAGTTGCGTGGTTACACGTTTTAATATAAGTGTAAATTTAGTAAAATTATTTTTTTTGCTCCGCTACCCTTTAGTTTAGATGTTCAATTTATACCCTTAGAGGTTTGTTTAAAAAAAAAAGAGAAGGGAAGACAAGGGACCCGGGTGAGCAAGACTCGAACCCAGGACCCCTCGATACATCCCCTCCCTTTACACAACACCACTTACCACTGCGCCCTTGGGTCTTTTTCGTTATAGACCCAAGGTGCTTGGTATTTAAGGTGTGTTTAAGCTTATAAGCTTATAAGCTGTTCGGCTTATTTTGGGGGCTTATTTCCACAGCTTATTTTTGTTTTTCATTTTTCGTAGGACCTTTATAGTGTAAAGTATTTTTAGAAAAAATTTCAGAATTTTTTGTAAAGTTAATATTTTTTATAATTTTAGTTTTAGATTAAAGTTTATTTAAATTCATAAAAAATACAAAAATTATCAAAAAAAATATTTTGCTTTTTTAGAAAATTTAATCTTTGTCATATAGTTTGGTAGGGGAAAAATATAAAAATTTTCGTAGGGTCATTTTTATAACTTTTCATCTTTTAAAGAACGGGTCCGGGTACGGGTTTTTGTTTTGACTCGTTTTTGGGTCAAACGAACTCCGTTTTCGGTCTAGTCTTTTTCATTCTTCGTTATTTGGTCCATAGAGTAGTTTAGAAGTGAAAATTTCTTCATTTATCTTCGTTGGCTTATTTTAAAGATTTTAGGTTTTCCCCCTTTTGTACGGGATTCGGGGCTTCGTTTTCTCGCGTTTAATTTCGTAATTTCTTAGGTTTTTCTTACACATTTTAGTCCGTTATTTATTTAATATGACTTTTCATACTTCCCAACCTCATTCCCTGCCTTCAAAACTCATAATCTTATCGATCGTATCGATTTACTTTCCTGATCGTTGGGGATTTACGACTCGGGAAGCTCTATACTCACTTCTCGGTTTCATAGATTTGTTGGTTTTTACACTTCTATATATATTTTATATTTTATTATATATTATATATATTTACGGTGTGAATCCGGCACGATCAATTTTTGGCGCCGTTGCCGGGGAGGCTGTGCAACCGTTTATCGTTGCGTTTGACCATCTGTTTTTGAAATTGTGAATATTTTCTTTTATTATAAAAATAAAAAAGTACAAAAATATTTTTCATTTCTTTTTAGTATAATTATCAGTATAAAAACCAAAAAAAAAAATCAAAAATATAAAAACATTGTCCATAATAAAAAAGAAATAAAATTCACAAATTGGTAAAACACCAAAATATAATATTCTCAACTGAGGTATTATCATAATAAGTTCCGGTGAACTTGTTGGTTCCCAATTCGAACAAAAGATTTAAAAACTTGCCTTTTGTGTCTCTTACGACGTACGGCTCACCTTGGAAAGTTGAACAAACTATAAAGTGGGTATAAGGAGGGTTGTTCCTAGGAACTACGACCCGAAAGGAGAAATAAGCTTCGCGCTATTCCTACTCCTCCGCTCACCTGTGAGTTTATCTTTTTAAGAGCTACCGTGAAGTAAGTAGATTATTTGGTTTAAGTTGTCTTATCTCATTGTCCGTTAAAATCAATTGTGAATAAATCTTTGAAAAACCAAAAAATTAGTGTAAATTTTCTTTTTATATTTCTATTTTGTGCATGCGCACTCGTTCTGTAAGGAGTAATAAAATTAGAGGAGTAATAAAAGAATTAGTTAGTTCTCTAGGTCGTGCTTCGAAGATGAAATGTTGTGAGATGTTAAGTTAATGTCTTGTAAGGTTCTTTGGACCATTGTGTTATTCGTAATGTTTTGAGAAATGTTCTAGTATCTATATAAATAATTCTTATATAAATGTAAGATATGCGTAATGAAATGTAAGTGTATATATATATATATATATATATATATATATATATATATATATATATATATATATATATATATATATATATAT
>BQNB010060260.1:0-30930 GCA_026074375.1 Tanacetum coccineum
GTAACTTGGTATCTTTCTTAATTACTCTCGGGATTATATTATTTTATATTATATTTTACGTGTGTAAACTGCACAATCAAACATTAATGCTGATTGAAGATTAGTCAAATAGTATTTAATGCTGATTTATAGTTTCCTAATTTTATTTGATCTTATCTTGTCTTGTAAACCCTAACCCCTCTAGTATATAAAGAGGGGTAGGCATCTAGTATTGATCATCCATCATAGTTAGATCTCTCCAATGAGAGTCTAATAGTTAGCTTATCCCTCTAGTATATAAAGAGGGGTAGGTGTCTAGTATTGATCATCCATCATAGTTAGATCTCTCCAATGAGAGTCTAATAGTTAGCTTATTGGTTTATGTAATAGTTTATAGTCGACTGATTAAAGTCGAATAATTTATAGTTTATTAGTTTATGAATAAAAACATTGTTCATAACATTGTTGTTCTTATTTGTTATTCCGCTGCGTGATCAATGTTATGATATCCTAGATGGGCAAAACGATCTATGAAGCCTACAATTAAGGTTTCAACAATCTCTAATTATTGGGGTACCAAATTCATCTGTTCAAACAAGAAGTCAGGTTCACAAGAACACTACTGGTGAAACTGCTTTCCTCAGTTATATTCAGGATCAACAAAGAAACAATCACACAGACTTTCAGTATTGTCTGTTTGCTTGTTTTCTTTCTCAAGTTGAACCAAGAAGTGTAGCTTAGGCTCTTGAAGATCCAAGCTGGGTTGATGCTATGCAGGCAGAAATGCAACAGTTCAAGTTTCAAAATGTATAGATTCTTATTGATTTGCCTGAAGGTAAATATGCTATTAGGTCTAAGTAGATACTCAAAAACAAGAGAGATGCCAGGGGAATTATTGTCAGAAACAAGGCTAGACTTGTAGCTCAAGGACATAGACAGGAGAAGGGTATTGATTATGATGAAGTATTTGCTCCAGTTGCAAGAATAGAGGCAATCATATTGTTTTTAACATTTGCCTCTTACATGGGATTTATGGTTTATCAAATGGATGTTAAGAGTGCATTTTATGGATGAATTCATGAGGAAGTATATGTCACTCAACCCAAGGGATTTGTTGATCTTTAACATCCCAAGAAAGTCTATAAGGTAGTCAAAGCTCTATATGGACTTCATCAAGCACCAAGAGCTTGGTATGCAACCCTTTCTACCTTTTTACTAAAACATGGTTACAGAAGAGGCACCATTGACATGAATCTCTTTCTTAAGAAGCACAAAAGATATATCATCTTGGTACAATTTTATATAGATGACATCATCTTTGGATCTACAAAGAAGGCCTGGTGTGATGAATTTGAGGCCATGATGAAGGGAGAATTTGAAATGAGTGCTATGGGAGAACTTACTTTCTTCCTAGGATTACAAGTTCAGCAAAGACCTGATGGAATTTTTATCGGCCAAGACAAGTATGTGCAAGATATCCTGAAGAAGTTTGATTTGGAGTGTGTCAGGACTGCCACTACAACCTATGAAGCTCCAAAGCCTAAGTCCAAGAGTAAACCTGATAGTCCTGTAAATGTACATTTGTATAGATCCATGATTGGTTCGCTAATGTACTTAACAACTTTAAGGCCTGATATAATGTTTGCAGTCAGTGCTTGTTCAAGGAATCAAGTCACTCCTACTACTTCAAATTTAGAAACAGTGAAGAAGATTTTCAAGTATCTTAAAGGCCAACCTAGGTTGGGCTTATGGTACCCTAGAGAGTCACCTTTTATGCTTAAAGCTTATAGTGACAGTGATTATGCTTTATAAATTTCGACTATGCGTCCGCCATGTGAGCCAAACTCTCCTTCAGATTTTAAAATACATGTTTAACGAAAAGCACTTTACAAATCTCCATCTATAATTGTTCCAACACGAAAGAGATTATGTCAAGGACCTTTAACATTAATATACATGGGACAATTAGTGATATTGCCCGTATATAATCACCATAGCCCTGTAATAACTACAAAGTTCTTCATTTCTAAAGGAAGGTTACTATGAATTTTCAACGAAGTTTCTCAATAGTGAACATCACCATATCATATGCTTTGAACAAACCACAGTCAAAACCATAGAACAATCTGGGACTAAGGCTACACTAAGAAGAGCAACACATGGACAACCTGGGCAATTTATGCTTTCCTCTCTTACTCTAAACAACCAGTGGTTTCTATATTCGAAAGGATTAGTATGAGCCATGTGGCTTTGTGTTTAACAGTGTGGTCAATAAACATTTGGTTGTGATTCAAACCATTATTGCCATAAACTACTTGTTCGAATCTTGTTTAGTATGAATGGGCTTAATGGTTTATCACGTATGTTTCTTTTCTTTTTTCTTAAACTCACTAGAAACCTTATCTCTAGCTTTTGATGCACTTGCTTCATCAATCTTAGATTTGGAAGCTACAGAAGTAGTATCTAAAGTCTTAGGATTATGTTGCTTTCTCAGAAAAAACTAGTCTTAGGAGCTACTAAGTAGTTTCAGAAGATTTTTGGTATATAGAATTAACAGAGAAGGTATCCGCTCACGAGCATTCGATCGCACAATTTAGAATTTTGGTTAGCAACACATTTATATTGTACAAGTATATGCACACTTTGCATCGCAAGAAAAACCCATAACAAAGTTTTCGCTTTAGAATGCGTTGCAACAGCAACAACTTCAATTTACATTCTCCTTGTTTGACACAACTTTAGCCAAAGGTATTATTATGTTTGCTAATTTTTCCTAACATTAAAACTGCTTCTTTCTTTTGCTTCATTCTTAGAAAAATCTAAGACACTGGTCTTGACATGTGAATCTCTACTCTTTGGTCTTGTAACACTAGATACTAGCTTCTATTCTGTAGAAGATAAACATTTTAGATTGTTTGTTTGTGATTTTGTTGTGTGACAACTCTGTACATTACAGTGGTAATGACATTTGTGTTTTGAATGTTGTCCCTGTTTTATTTGGTATGTGTGTGAAGTTGTAGGTGACTGGTTTTGACTAACTTGGTTTTTTTGTTTTTAAAACAACTGTCTGTTTTGAGAAGCATTTTTAGTTAAAGGTGACACAACAGAAAGATTTAAGATCTTGTGTTTGTTAAACTGAGTGTTTACAGAGATTACATTTTCACATTTTTCATTCTAGCTTTCAACTCAGATTTGGTAACTAAAAAGATTCGGTTTTCAGTAGTATAGCACATATGCATAAGTTTCTAAATACATGAGAATTAATCATCATTTCCTTTTGAGTTTGAGACAGTGTCTTTTTAATTGAATTAAAAATAGCTTTTTAATCCATTTTGGCATTATCTCGTCTTTTATCAAAGATTGTACTTTAAATCAGAAGAGACTCGTTCTCATCCTAAGTTTCTTGTATTCTAAAATATAAGAGAAATCAAGAGGTTTGAGTTTTTATTCTTCGAGAATTCCCATTTTTGTTTTTATTTTTCATGTTGCCATTTTTAACTTAAATCAACACTTTGTTTTTCACATCTTTGAACAACTTTCTCAAGAATTTTTATTCTTGCTTTCAAACCCTCTTGAATCTCTAAAGATTTCTTTTTGACTTATTCAAGTTCATCATGTAAGGACATTCATGGTTTAACAACACACATAGCTCAATATCATGTTTGAGTGATGCTTCCAAAAGTTGATCTTTCAACAAATTATTTTTCCTTTCAATCTCATCAAGATAAACATCATTTTGCTCAAACTCATATTTCATTTCTTTTATATCCCTTTGAAATAGATTCTGAAAGCCATTAAAGTAATCCAGTAATTCATTAAGAAGTGGTTTAACTTAATCGCGACAAAAATCATTAAGAGTTATCTCTTCCTTTGATGTATAAAACATGCTTGCCCTTTTATTGTTATGTTTTATCAACAGAAACAACTTTTCAAATCCAACTTTTATATTGAATAATTCATTGATCAAAGGTAACTCACTTGGCATTGTTTTTGTTTCCAGAATCTTAACAAAGGGAATATAAGAAGATGAAGAACATGTTTGTTCAACGAATGATTCTTTTTGAGGAACAAAGTCATTATAAAGCGCATTTAATTGTTTGTAATCAATTGTCCAACAATTTTGTTTGTTCACAACAGCAATAAGATTATTCATTTTTTCATTCATTTTCTGTTGACTTTTGAAAGCATCTTCTAGAGTTTCCTCAGAATCTCTAACATTCAAAGGAATTTCTATATTACCCGTCCTAGATGCAACATATAACTTTGGACATTCTGAAATTGCTTGTCTGAGTGTATAAGGATTCGGATACCCCAAACCATGTTTTAATTGTTGATCATAAACAGACAATGGTTTTGGACCGAGCATAAACATTGCTTGTAAAGAATTACCAATTTTCAAAAACAAATCAACATTCTTTTTCAGTTTTTCCTCAAGATCAAGAATAGTATCATGATACTTATCCTCGTTTTCACTCATTTTTCTTTTTAAAATTAAATGTGATTGTTGTAATTCCTCATTTTTCTGTTTGAAATGTTTGACCTCTTGACTCAACTTATCTCGTTGTTTTTTAAGATCTAGAATAATATCTCGATCATGATACAATTGAGACTCAGCTTGTTTTTGAACACGTTTTGCCCTTTCATCAGCTTCAAGAAATTCTTTTAGATAATTGTTATCCTTGGTTATGTTTTCCAAAACCAGATTCCTTTCCTTATACATCTCAATCTGACTGGTTAAATTCTCATTTTGTTGTTGGACCTTATGAGCAAATCTTTGTTGTTTGCAGCTTTTCCTTTGCATTCCCTAGCAAGTGTTCTATTGCACTCAGATCATAAAAATGTGTAATCTTTTTGAACACTGCCTGTATTAATATTTCCTTTTGACATAAATCAAATTGAATATTGCTTTTAATTTGATCATCATCAATATTGTTAATTATTTTAGTAATGAGTTGGATACCTTTGTTCATAAGTCTCATGATAGATGAAGATTGTACCTCAATTAAATGCCAGAATCATAGCTTGGCTCTTCATCATCAGAATTTTGTTACGTTGTGTCTGAATTCTGGCCTTGTAAGCATATGTTTTGACACTAAGTTCCTTTAATTTACTTACATCCTTGAAGCAGCGGCAAATGCAGCAAAATCCATTGATCATCCGAAGGAATTACATCTGCTTCAGCTATGTTTGCAACACCATTTGCTCATAAAGTACTTTCGAAATCACGAAACCCTTGGCTTGGGACAATTCCTCGCATTAATGCCCTGTTTCAACGCAGTTTTAGCATTGACCGTTGAAGTATTGCCTGGAGTCGGAGTTTTGAACAATCCTTTTGTAAATTTGCAGTCTCATTTGTGCATTCATTGCATATACAGCTTCTCCTTGTATATAAGCACTTTTGTTGGATCGTTTAATTCATAACACGTGGTGATGATTCTTGTGATTAGGTAGTTTCTAGAGAGAGAACACATGAGAGGGATTTTCTAGTGAGGAGAAAATGTGTTTTATAGAAAGTGGAAAATGACTAGCTTACCTAATTCCAAAGTTGGAAGAGGCTTATATGGTTTTTACCAATTATAATCGTATTAGTATCCCGACTTAAAACCGAAAGACGTACGATTAACTATAAAACTTTACGAACTATTAAACAATAAATATACTGGGTGACCGAGTCTTTTATCATATCTAACACATCTCCCATCTAAGGGAGGTCACCTTGAAAACACTAGACTTAAGCTCTTACAGCTTGCAGTCTTTTGATTCTTCATGTTACATCTAGTACTTTGTTGTAGTGATCGTTAGATAACAATTGAGCTTGTTCACTTTGACTTGTTTTGATTTTGCTCATGAGCTTTCTTAAGATCATCAGCCAAACTTAATCTCTCATCATCTAGTAATTTATTGCCATCTTGTGCACTCGTGAAGAAGAATATGATATCAGAGTTTTGCGAAGATTGGACACCTTTATGAGATCTTTATTAACTTCATAAACAAGTGTAGTTGTGTCTGAGCATTTCGGTATTAACTTGACATTACTGGCAAATGGGTATCTACATCTCCATCTTTAATTGGATCTTCCTATGAACACTAGTTAGCATTAAATGAGAAAAATTGATTGAAAAATCTGTCTAAGTGTTAACTTATAAAAAATATTTTGTAACACTTCGATAGTTTTCGATTGGTGTCAAATGTTCAATAACTGCCAATTCTTTTACATGAAACATGTTTGATTCACGTAGAATCGCACCATCATTTCTTGTCCAGTGACACAAGTTTGATCTTGTAGAATCGCACAAGTCACCTACCCTAAAGCGTGTTTGCTGTAGGCTCTAGCAGGATTTCCATTCTTCATAGTGAATACTTCGTATCACTCGGATGTTCTGGCATATCACAAGGATAATGCAGTAGGACTCTTAAGATAACCTTATGTCCACAGTGTGTGAAAGAAAAGAGTAAATGGATATGTGTCCTACGGATTAATTGATGATCCTCTTGGTCTAGACTCGAAAGTCGCTTTGAATATTAGTGATCAGCGCTGAGCTGACTGCCACTTTTTCTAATACCGACTTCATCGGAGTGAGTGAACAGTTGATTGCATGTTTAGTCTCGTGACAAATGAGACAGTTTCTTTCATGAGAACTCGAATGGCTGGGATGGGTTGTGCTATGCATCACTGGGTCCATGATGGTAGTCTTCAATGTCAAGCAAAATCAACTTGTGATTCTGACAGTTATGTATTAACCTGGTTTCTGCCTTTAAGTGTATGGAGGACTTATTTCTTTCACCCTTTATCTGTATAATTCTTTTTCATTTCACACCCCTTCAGTTGTTACCGAGACTTTCTTGACTAGCACCTTGTTGGGTATATTCAGTATAGTCCATCTCAGCGGCACTTTTCCTATGTTTTTACATTTAATCTCATTTTAATCATAACTTAGGTCTTCTGTACTAAATAGTGGATTGTCCCTGGGTAGATCCTCAGTTCTGGCAGGATCATTAGGAACGAGTACCTAACTTACCATCTTTATAAATTCGTTAAAAGTAAAACAAGTCAGTCTTTTGGTACAGTTCTCCTTGCCATAAAAATCACTGTTGAACTTAATCTGTACTATGATATAACTATCAAAGTGTTTTGTACACGAGTGTTTTTGCCATTCAAAAAGCTCCCCTCACCATGTGCATCGGTATTCAAACTGTTTAGCAAATGGGGGTGGCGATTACACCTTGAGAACCTTAGGATCGTATGTCATATTTTAGTTACAAGCTGTGTATGGAACATATTAATGCTCCCCTCAATCGTTGAGGGTATGTGTTAGTGTCAGATATGATAATTTTGAAAGATTTTTTCGTTAAACTCAAAAACCTGGTTTTTTTTAAGTTTAATGAAAAACTTATGAAAGATTCATTCTTGAAATAACTAACATCAAATTCCATTACAACTTAGATTGTACAAGATGTATAGCTTTGCATTCTACCGATGTTATTGATCTAATATTCACTTCTCTTGATTAGTTGGTAGCCAATATCTCTGAGTCTTCCACTAATGATGCATTCGAGATTTCTGATCTTTAACTTTCTCCTAAATATCTCGATGACCTGTAGGTTTTTGTAGTGGAGGTGGTGGTGGTGGAAGTGTTGATGTTGTATCAGTTGTCTCTGTTATGCTAGAGGGAACATCAGCTGATGCAGTGAGAGCTTTGAAGATTTGGTTCCTTAGCTTCTTTTGTCTCTCCAAGACCCGGTTACACTTTCCAATCGGCACCCAAACATTAAATTTGAACAACACTCTCCCCCTCAATCGATGACCCATTTTCTTAGTGAAAGAGTTGTAGTCATTGACTGAGGTGTCAAAATTGTCCGGATGATTTTCAACAACACTTTTAACCACCTGGTTAAACAAATAATTTTGAAGAATCAATTAAGAAAAATTATTTGGTTATCAAACAGGAAGACTTCTCTTCCGAATTAAGAAAAATGCACTGAAACGTACATTAATCCCAAATTGCATGGATATAAAGTAATCCATGCCCGAGTAAAATTAATTACCCGTTGTTAGGAATAGTTGTCTTTCAGACGACAATCTTTCCTTCAAATGAGAACCGGGTTGCAATTTGAAGTAATTGCAAACCATTTTGTAATTCCAAATGACTTAAAATATTTACCAAGTCTATTTTTATGTACTTATGTACAAAGGATACAAGAGGACACTTCATTTACTCATCCTCTCCTTCTTGAAGGCGTTTGAGGGTTTCAGGGGTTAAACTCTTCATCCCAAGTCGTGGGAGTAGAAATTTGAAACGCTCTCTTGGTAAAGCTTTTGTGAGGATATCTGCCAGTTGATAGTTTGTTTCCACGAAGTAGAGTTCAACCACTCCATTTTCCACTTGCTCTCGAATGAAATGGTGTCGTATGTCGATGTGCTTAGATCGTGAGTGCTGGACATTGTTGCAGCTTAGAGCAATGGCACTTTTGTTATCACAGTACAGAGGAATCTTATTGAACAGAAAGCCATAGTCTTTTAGCTGAGATCTCATCCAAAGGATTTGAGCACAGATCCTGACATTGCTAATGTATTCGGCCTCTGTTGTTGTGATGGCGTGTTCTTGTTCTTGATGGACGCTAACAATCTATCTCAAGAATGAGCACTTCTCGACGTACATTCGTCTCGAATCTGAACATCCCGCATGATCCGCATCTGCATAAGCTGTTAGTGACATAGCATTGTCCTTCGGATACCAAAGACCCATGTTAATGGTTCCTTTTAGGTACCAAAAGATACGTTTGATTGCTTCAAGGTGCTTTTTGGTAGGCTTAGCCTGATATCTAGCACACAATGACACAGCGAATACAAGGTTAGTTACTCGGCTGTAAAGGTAATTGGGAACAAAAACATTCCTCTAAATCGAGTTTGGTCAACTGGAATCCCTATAAGATCCTTGTCCAGTTTCAATCGATCCACCATTGGTATATCGACAGGGTTAGAGAGATCCATTCCATATTTCTTTAAGGTTTCGAGAGCATATTTTGCTTAGTTAATAAAGATGCCTCTGGGACTTTGAGAAACTTGTAGTCCTAAGAAAAACGACATTTGTCCCATCATTGACATCTGATATTTGGAGCTTAGTCTTGAAAATATGTGACACGCATTATGATCAGTTGAGGCAAAAATGATGTCATCTACGTATATTTGAACTAGTAGAATATGTTTGCTGATTCTGCGTGTGAATAACGTTAGATCACGGCTCACTTGAAGAAATTGTGGCCAAAAAGGTACTTTTGATAGTGGTCATCACCACGCCTCTTGGTGCTGCTTTAGCCATAATGAGCCTTATTCAGCGATAAAGTGTGTCGGATTATCTGGGTCCTCAAATCTTTAGGTGACTGACAAAGATTCTTCTTGAAGATAACCATTCAGAAAAGCAAGTTTTGAATTCCATTGGTAGAGGATCATATTTTTTTGTTGCTGCATTGGCAATGAATATTCTGATGGCCTCTATCTGTGCAACGGGTGCAAACGATTCTTCAAAATCAATACCCTCCTCTTGACGATATCCCTTTGCTACTAACCGAGCTTTATTTTCAAACATCACATACTATCATTGCTTGACTTTGTAAATCCACTTGAGACCAATAACCATTACATTGTCTAGGCGTGGTACTAGTTCCTATACTTTAAGTCGATCGCAACTTGTAATTTTCGTCTTGCATAGATTCACACAGCTATTTCAGTCACGGCAATTTTGAAGTTTCGTTGGTTCGACTTTTGACAGTACGGTATGGTAACTGCACCACAAAGCATCGGACGCTAACTGTTTTTCCTGCGTGGTACCGGACGAGAAGGATTTACCAACGATTTTATCAAAAGGGTGATCCTTGGTATTAAATCTTCTGAGATGATCGGTGGTTGATTCACTTGGGGGGTTAATAAACTAACATCCCTGATGTTAACTGTGCTGAACTAGGTTCTCCTGCAACTGGGTTAACTGAGGGCATGAAGGTCACGCTTGAGTAATTGAGTGTCTTGATAGTTGCGTCTAGCTGCAACTCCTTGAGGTATATGAGATGCACTTGTGAGGATGACAGTGAATGACTTGAAGAAGGTGCATCTGAGCATTCATGGTTGAAAACAGATGATTTGTAGATGCAATTGGAGCGTTACAACAGTAGCAGTAGGGGACTGGTTCACTATCTGTAGATTAATCAATTGTATTCATCGAACATCGGTTGGATTAAAGTCCTCTAGATCTTTATCTGTTGGTGGAATGTATGTAGTTGCAGGGACAAGAGATGGGGCGAGCCCTGAATTGAGTTATCCATGGGTCATCATGATAGGCTCAGGTCCTGAACTGATGCGTACAGGAGCCATTGTCTGATGCATCTCATCGAATGGACGTGATTTGTTTCATTTAATCGACGAGTTTTCTTCGTTGTAGATTTTTAGCCCTTCCTGCTAGGAGCATACCCAACGAAAATCCAATGTCAGCTTGCTTGAAATTTTCCTAGATTATCGCTATATTTGTAGGATAGCACTGAGCACCAAATACTCGAAGAAATGATGATCATGCTTCTTATTCATCTACAAGATCATAAGGGTTTTGTTGTGACGAGTCTGAATTAGGGATCGGTTCTGGGGTAACAAGCAGTAGCTAAAGCTTTCTGCCCATAGAACATCGGTGCTTTTGAAATATCAGCATTGTACGTCCTGCTTAGACAAGGTATACGATTTTGTCTTTTCGACAACGCCGTTTGTTGAGAGTGTTCAAAACGAATTTTGATGACATATACCCACTCCTTATAGTATTTAGAGATACACTAGTTGCGAATTCGTTCCATTATCTGTTCGGAGTATCTGACTGTTTTGTGAGACCAACCTGTATTTGCTAAGAAAGTTGATGGAACAAACTTGAGTTTCATCATTTGATCTTGTAAAAACTTTTACCCATGTGAATCTTGAATAGTCATCCACGATGACTAAAATGTATTTCTTCCCATTAATACTCTGGACTCTCATTGGACCACACAGATCCATGTGAAGGGTATGAAGAACTTCCATATTTGTGTTTTCAGATTTTGGTTTGTGGGAGAACTTCTTGCTTTTTCCAAGTTGACAGGCTGAGCAAAGATGATATTTTTCAAACTTCAATCTTGGTAGACCTCTAACCAGATCTTTTCGAGCAAGATCATTGATTGTGCCGAAGTTTAAATGGTTTAAAAACGATGCCACCTGCCAGATTTGGACTTGGAGCTTTGGACAACAAGCATATTGGAGAAGACTTCATCATATCATCAATCGATATCGTGTACAAATTGGTGCTACGACTACCTTTAAGTAAGTCAGCACCATTAATATCACGAACAAAGCAAGAATGCTTTCTGAAGGCAACTTCAAGATCAGAATCACAAAATTGCCCTACAGAGAATAGATTGTGTCCAAGTCCCTCCACGTAGTATACTCTTGAGATCACACTATCACCAATAACATATCTCCATAAACCATGATAGCTTCAATAGAGAGCACTCCGAATCTGACTGAACCGTTGAACTTTTCTCAAAGTTCTTGAGCTTGAACGATTCACCGTCATATGTTTTTGAACTGCCTGAGTCCTGATACCAAAGGATGACTGTACGACCTGCATTTGAAAACAGTCAACTGTGAGATTTTGGGATATTTTAGTCACATTTTTGTTGGGGTCCTGGTGGTTAGCAGTTATGATAGAACATTGCACAGGAAAGCTTAGTTAAAGGGCACATTCGCCTAAGGCAAATTTCTTTTTCCCGAGGGTATCCATTCGGATAACCATAATTAAGTTTTCCTAAGGCGAAATTTCTTTCCTATGGGTCTCCATTGATAACCAACATTAGCAAATAGTTTGCCCGTTGCTTTCCAAACCTGCTTGGTCTTGTTCAAACTGTTATCAGACAGTTTGCCTTTTGGTTTCCAAATCTGCTTCCCTTTATTCAAGACAATTTTAACAGTGGGGGTAGCATTCACAGAGCTCAAAATATTAACAACACACATTTCATGATTTGCAGAATTCAAACATTTGTTACACGTTTTGCACACAGATTCAGAATTCGAATTAATTACAACATGCTTAGAGCTAATGCTAGAATCAACTCGATTCACTTTTGTCCAAACAGACTTATTTGTTCTAGGATGGTCTTCTACTTTCTTGTTATTCACACTCTTAGCTGGCAGGATCCTATTGTGCTTTGTATTGCTTCTAGGCTTTGATCCGCTTGCACGAGTGGAACTGCTTACTCCTGTAGAAGGAATCACCTGGACATTAGACGGTTGAGTTTTTTGTGTGTTATTAGTAGATGTACTGCATGTATCAGTAAAAGTAACTTACTTTTTCCTAGTTAAAGGGATAGAAGGACCATGTATCCCTTTCGTGAATTCTATTGGGCAAGGCCAATAACATATTTCTACCAATTCCTGAGAAAGCTTAGTGTATTGACAAGCATAGTTAATACATTATCTAGTGGTTTAGCTACTCTAGCTTCCTCTACAATCTCCCTAAACATGTTTCTACACTCTCCTTAAGATGGTTTATATAATTAAATGAGCATTCCTATTTTTCTTAAGAAGGCGACTGAGGGATGGTTCTACACAATGGCATACATACCAGGAGCAAGAACTTTTGTTTTTGACAGAACTCTAGCAGCAACTTTCAAATTGCTTCTAATTGAGCCTTTTAGAATCCCAATCCTGTGTTAACAAGGAAGATGTCTTTTCATTAGTGGAAGCACGCGTGATATGAATAGACTCAAACAATTCCTTGTAATGCTGCTTCACCTCTTCTAGTTCTACTCTAACGCATTCATTTTGTTCAATAAGAGCAGTGACATCGTTAGCATTATAAGGCTCACAGCTTCTTGTCATTCACATTAGAGACTAGATAACTTTCAGTCTCTAATCACGTTGTCCTTTATCTTGAATCTGATTTCCAGATTCATGATCTAAAGAATGAGTTAAAATCAGGAGTCTATCCTTGATGTGTTGTGATTTGTTCATTATCAAAACTATTTCTGAAGATGTTGATACTTTAAATTGCAAATTTATGTTTTCCATTCAAGTTTTGAAATATCTTTGACTCATTATGAACTTTAGACATCTCAGCTTCAAGATCTAGACAACGTGATTTTTCCACATCATACAACAGTTGATTCGACAAACAATTAGCAATCAGATTCTCATTTGCAATGAGAAGGTTTTTCCTTTCAATTTCAGCACATTGCTTGTCTACAGTATTCTGGTCCACTTGGTCATTCATTTGATCAAAAATTTCTTCCATTACTTTAACTTCCTTAAAGAGGGCTTTTTGTACTCCAACAAAGTGTTCTTTAAGAGTTTTGAAAAATGGAATAACTTCAGTGAGGTAACATCTTTTCGTTTTGCTCAACCTCTCATCCCCCCCTCTGTCAGACCTGATGGGTGATATCAAGTTTTAGCAAGTTTTGTCAAATTCAGTAAAAAGTTGTGTGAGTACATAAAGATTAATCTTCACTTGAACTTTCTTTAGTTGGAAGAATTCTGGGGACAAGCTTGACAAGGAGTATTGGGTGGATACACTGTCAATGCTGAAAATTTGGTTTAGAGCTAAGGTCTCAGCATTTTCTGTTGTTGATCATCTATGGACCAAATAGTCTGATCTGGTTCAGATTTCTTTGGGGAGCAAAAGGTTTCAAGAAAGGTTCTCTTTCGAGTAGTAACGGGGGGAGAAATCCTAATTTTATTTTCCCACACATAGAGGGACTTTGCATTTTCAACAGCATTCCTTTCCTAGTTATCTCACCTAACTCACTGTGTATGCCACTGATTCATGTATGACAGTGGTGTATTATTGGTCGGGACAGGCACATAAGACCATTATACAGAATTAGCAGACTGAGCTTGCTTTTTGTAGCCGAATTGCAACCTTGTGCTTTTCATCTAAAATGATTTTGGTTGACACAACAATGTGTAACTGTTTGAGCAGACTGACCCTGTTTGTATAATCTATCTTCAATCTATTTTTTATCTTCTTTAAAGTCTAAATACACTTCAAGGAATTTGTTCTTCCCTTTTGTCTTGAAATCCTTTTTCAAGATGATCGCTTCTTCCTCCATTATCTTATGATGGTTAAAGGGTAGTAACGAAGTTGCAATTAGAGCAGAATGAAGTTCCCGATTTAAAGAAGTTTCTTTCGATTTCGGGTCAGAGAAATTATTCTCATTTGTTCATCAATCTTCAGTTCTCTATCTCTATCAGTTAATTCAACTTAGCCCGTTGTTCATACACCCCGACCAGTTTCCTTATATCTCGCAAAGTTCTGAAAGTCAATGTGTCATTAATACTTTAACCCTGCTTTTTTGGTTCACAACTTTGGACAACCCTGTCAGCATTTCATCAAGAATTACATCAATGCATCAATTTCGTACAGAAGATACAAACTTGTACAACATGTCTAACGTTGTCTTCCACATACTGATCATTATCGGAATAATATTACTATCACTCGTATAAGTCAGCATATCAGAGTCAATAACAACTAGTGTTTTTGTACATCGCTTTGCATCTCGTGACTTCATGATACTCAATCCATATGATCTACAAAGGTATCATGATCTGGTACCCTAACTGAGTATTCCGAGTCATATATGTCCCAGGCTTTCATCGTAGATTGGATCTTCAGATAAAGATTTGCCATGAATATGGTCTGTGTGGTGGAGCCTCATCAAACATCAAGTCGAATGCTCGCATTGTTCAGCTGTCAAAGATATCGTCATCAAATTGGTGACCTGTTCTCACCTGTATGAGAACAATCAACTGCTCTTCACAGTACAACACCATTCACAGAGTATTTCATGAGCATGCCATCTTGATACTTTGAAGTAAGTCTGAATCCTGAGACCTTTGGTTGTGAACATATCATCCGTGCTATTTGCCCGATTCCTTTGCAGTTGTAACACATAACGGGTTTAGCTTGACCAGATCATGTTTCCAACTCTGTTCTGACCTCCAACATTTCCAGCTATAATATTTCCTCTTGCATTGTTCCTCTGAAATGGTCTTCCTTGATTATTCACATTGTATCTATCACGAACATCCTAACAACAACCTGTTCATCTTGGAACTTAGCTTTGTTTCCTTGGCATAGAAGTACGTATCTGATAAGGCAAGTGATTGGTTATGCTTCAATCAAGTTATCCATTTGAAGTGCTTCCCTAGTGTCTATTTACAGTTATCAACAAGTGATGGTTGATTTGAGAATTGTGGAGACACATATGAATTCTGTGGCTACGTCTGATTTGATGCATTGAAGACGACTAGTGCCAATAGGGTCATCAGTAGCTGAAATAACCCTTTCCATTATCATTCAGTTCTCATTTGCATGTACCTCATGTTGCTATCAATAGTATACAACTGATCAAAAGTTAGACTCTTTTCAAACCTCTTTATTTGACTTCAGTAATGAATCTACTCCATTCACAGGTAACAATGTTTGTTTTCACGAAACTTTAGAGTTTAAGCTGCATTCTTGGACATGGTCCATCTTGATGATTCCCCATGTCGTTAATGAGCTTCGAAAACCTAAACAAGTAAACATGAATGTCTCTCCTTTGATTTGACAGGAAGCATTCAATTCATCGTATAATTTTGATTCCCTGTCATTCTGGTTTACTCAGAACCTTCCAGAATCATCTTTACATTGTCCCAAATGTCATTTTGCGTCAGTGTAATGGTTTGAGTGAGTGTGTAGATTCTTTTTTGTATACCCTTTGAAGGCAATATATTCGTAGCACTAATGTCAGCTTTATATACCTTTCTTTCTCTTCAGCAGAAAGGTTTCTGTAAAGGACTCAGCACGTTTCTGGACCTAGTTGAAGTACACCCTCAGATTTCTTCAGCATCTTCACAGGAGTGTATGACAAAATAAACGTAACGTTCCCATTTGAAATGTACCTTGCAGTAATCGATTGCATAATGTTCTCTAAACTCCATACATCTTTTCCCAGACAAACCAGACGAATGCGTGTTGCCAAGATTCAATCTGTTTTTCTGTCAAGCATGTGTGTGGGCGCGCATCGAACCTCGGCATACCATATATCTTCTGACCATTTTAGACCTCTTAAGTTTGGTTATGAATGCAATTAACGTTCACAAGGGATTTTTACAAGTCAAAGGATTTTGAACCGATAAGAATTTACCAGTGAGTTACAAAATCAATAGAAAAACCGTAATTAATAATTGTTTTGAGATTATTTGGTTTGTTGATTTGTTTGAAATTATAAAACGCAGTAGGATAATAATAAAAAAAAATTTTTTTTACCCTATTACCAAACTAAATTTGGTGTAAAAAATGAGCTAAAAATGCTAAAGAAAAAAATTATAGTTACTTAATTTTTCCTGCCAAAAAGTGGGTCGCTAAAAGAAAGGTGTCGAACACGAAATAATTTTTACCCTATAAACCAAAATTTGAATTTGACTTAAAAATAAGTTAAAAAAGTGAGCTATAGAAAAAGGAATTACAATTACTTACATTTTTTTCGCCAAAAAAGAGGTCCGCTAAAAGGTGGAGTCGTCTAGTGAAACAACCAACCGCCGCTTTGAAATCAAACCGCTGCGTATATGTTTCTATCAAACCGCTGCGTATATGTTTCTATCAAACCGCCGCTTTGAAATCAACCAAACCGCCTCCTATTGATTGAGCAAACCGCTGCCTAACAGGTCAACTCGCCGCCAAGATCTTACTAGGCAAACCGCCGTGGTTTTGAAGTAACTCGCTGCCTAATTTTGTTAACTCGCTGGATCAATAAAATAATCAACTCGCCGTGAGCAACTCGCCGTTTAGCAACTCGCCGTTTAGCAACTCGCCGTTTAGCAACTCGCCGTTTAGCAACTCGCCGTTTAGCAAACCGCCGTTTAGCAAACCGCCGTTTAGCAAACCGCCGTTTAGCAAACCGCCGCCAAAAGCTAAGCAACGTCGCGTAAAGCAACTTCGCTAGCTATCCTGTGTAACCGCCGTGAACGAAGCAACTCGCCACCAAATTTAAACCAACCCGACGCGAATATAGATTATTAAAATAGGCACACGCCTTTGACTTTTGGGCATACTCGCCATTGACTTTCTGGCAACTCGCCTATGACTTTTTCCTAAATTTCCGATCTTGTCCAACCTTGTCAACTCGCCGTCTTACGAACAATAATAAAATAACAACCTCCACAAAGAAACCTGTGACGAATTAACCAAAATCAAGCCATATGATCTTTCCCAGCCACGAAACTAGGTTACAACAACATACAATATTAAAGTGTGTAATAACGATTAAAACACACCATAACTCGTTATTTCTATGAGAATCGTCCAATAAAAAGCAACCCTTCCACGAAGAACACTAAGACTTTAAAAGCTTAGAAACTCGAACGTACGAGCTTGTATTAGCCACGAAATTTGTAACCACTCCTACACTTTGATGTGTTAGAACAAGTAAGAGAGCAAGATTAACAAACAATAAGCCCAAATCAAGAAGTGAGCCGTGTTTTTTTTTTTTTTCAAAATGAGCCACGAAATTGATTCTTTTAACCACACAATCAATCACGAATCCAACTAATGCTCTAAACCAATTGTAGGATTCGTTTAATCATAACACGGGATAATATCGAGTGGTTTAGCTAGTTTCAGAGAGAGAAACACTAGAATAGAGAATAGTTTAGAGAGAGAGATTGTTATTGTAAATGTTTATTTGACTAGCTTACCTCTTCCAAAGTTGGAAGAGGCTATATATAGAACTTACAATATACCGGGTATTCGAACCCGACTTAATACCAAAAAACATACTATTAACTATTAAACTACGAACTATTATAAATAATAAATATACGGGGTGACCGAGTCTTTTACTCATATCTAACACATTAAATGCCTCGTACGTCCTCCACTAGAATCTTGACACGTTGCAACTACCTCCACTAAGGACGCAACCTCGTATTAGTATAAATAGAGAATGTTGTAAGGAGTAAATGTTATCATTTTTATTGTTGTTATTATAGGAATTTACTCCTTTGTTGAAATTACACCGTAGACCTCTGATCCTATCAGCTGGCTATATAAGTTCGCTTGTAAACTTGATACTCTATCAAGTTTACTTGTTCAAAAGGTAAACATACATTGTCATTCAACCTGTGCGATCCATATCACATTGTAATACTTTGATTCTTAATCAATAAAGCATTACATGATTAAAAATTTATTACTTGTGTTATTTACATTAGATAAGTGTTATACTCCATATAAGACGTGTTAATTAGGACTTTCAATTGGTATCAGAGCAGTTTCGATTTATAAAACCTTTTAGAAACTGTTCTTTGTTTTAAACAAATCAAGATCCAATCATGTCTGGAACCATACCACCTATCCCACCACCTTTTTGTGCAAGTTCTGGTAATCCGGGTAGCCTTAATGTTAATAGGGTTGACACGATGCCTGCAACTACTAACCCTATCAACACTACGAACACAACAAATGTGTCTCAAAGTGTTGTTGATGAAAACCTCCCTCAGCTTCTTGATTCAAGAGGAGGACCTCATGTCATAAATGTTCCTGCTTTTGACAAAGATGATTTCATGAATTAGAAAGTTAGGTTCTTAGTATTTTTTGACGGACTGGAACCTTACCTTTTAAAACTCTAGAGGATGGATCATTTGTAACCATGTAAAGTTTGTGCACTTTTGAAAATCCTTTGCCTAAACGTCAAAATCAATGGTCAAATGCTGAGAGTTGTCTTGCTAATCAAGATAAACGATTAAAAAGTATCATTATATCTTGTTTACCAAATGATTTTATGAAATCTGTCATCAAGTACAAAACTGTAAAAGAGATGTGGAATGATCTCAATTTAGCTCATGAGGGACCATCCGACATAAGAGATACCAAGATTGCAGCTTTGAGACTCATGTTCAATGCTTTTAAATCACATGAAGGTGAAAAAGTATAAATGGAACTTTCACAAGGTTAAAATTCTTGCTAAATGACCTTGAAAATAATAGTGTTACCATTTCTCAAGTAGAAGTCAATGCCATGTTTGTTAATAGCCTGCCAAGAAAATGGCTGAGCGTGAATTAAACTTAGAGGGCAAATAATTCTATCAAAAATGATAGCCTGGCCACTCTGTATGGCAAGTACAATTATAAGGAGGGTCTGATTGATTAAATCTATAAGTCAGAGACACAAAGATTTACCATTCAGGCCTCAAGCTCAAAAGCCTTGATTTCTAACAATCAATTTCAAGATAGTGACTCAGATGTTGAAGAAGATCAGAGGACCAACAACGAATTCATGGCTAACCTAAATGTTGAGTATCATGAAAGAGCTCTACTGGCAAATCAGAAAAGGTTTTATAAGAGGTCTGGCATGGTTGGTTTGCTTGTGGGAAACTTGATCTTTTTCAAAAAGACAGTCCCTTACATAAAATTTCTACACCATCTTATCCATCCTCAAACAATTCCTTCAACAAATCCAAACCATACACACCATCCTTCAACCAAACATCTTCTTAGAACTCTGGTAATCATCAAAAATATTACAAGGAAAAATACAAGGGACTCAAAGCTAAAATGGCTATCCTAACCAAGAGGATTGATGATATGACCAAAGGAAAGAGTGAAAAGGGAAAGAAGGAAAAAGAAAAGAGTGAAAAGGATTTGATAGCTGAGTCATTTGACTGGGATGATGAATTTGTCTCCTTAGATGATAAAGGGAGCACCAAGATTAGGGCATTTATGGCAATTGCATAGGATGAGCCTTCAGTTGGAAAGGCTGATGCAAGATCAGGCCAATGGGTTGACATTACCATGAAAAAGGTACACAGACTTTTATCTCTGACTGATGGTGATGAAAGGAAACATGTTTTAGACTATAATCATGTTGACCTTCACTATGTGGAGGATCAAAGGAAAAAACTTGGTTAGTAAATTTAATCTACTTAAACAAGAAATATCCTTACATAAGTCTGAATTGTCCAACCTTAAAAACACTGTGTCTATTAATTGCTTTTTTCAAAATGAAGTCATTAAGGTAAACCTAGAGAATGAATCTCTTAAGGTGAGATCATTGACCTAAAAAAGGTCATTTAAAGAAATAAAACCTGCAGTAAATAGGTCACCTAGACCAACTACACCTCTGAGACAAGTACATGGAAATATTTAATCAAGAGATTTTAGGTGGGAAAGGTATAAGGAAAGAGAAAATCTCATCCAAAGAGGTTATTTTCACTAAAGCTGATGAACCCTTATCTACGCTTGCAGCTGAGATTACATCTGATTTAGAGTATGAATGTGAGTCGCATGAACCTCTTCCACCTCTTCCCAAGCTAATAGGAGCAGCACCCTCTGGCACTTCAGAGAGTCTTATTTCTTTGTCTGACTTGACCCTTAACATGGCTGACCTTACACTTGACACTCCTGACCCCAAGAAGACTAGACCATCTGTTAAAGTGTCACCTACATATGTCATTAAGAAAAAGACAGAGAAATCTCCTGCTGGTCCTAAACCTTGCTCTGATAAAAAGGCTGACTCATCCACTGAGCAACTTCTTCTCACTTTGATGGAAGAGGTAAAGGGTCTCAAAAGGCAAATTAAGATCCCTTCAGGCACCCCTCCATCAAGCACCCAGCCAAGTAGTTCTAAAGCTTCCAAGCAAAAGACCTGGTTTGGACCCTGTAAGCACTGTGGGTTTAGGAATCATCTCTCTGATGATTGCTACTCAAAGCCCAAGTGCTCTACTTGTGGATCCACTGACCACCTGACCAAAGAACACTTAGAACATGCTGCTGTTAAGAAAACATTAAGTAAGCTTAAGGCTCAGTCACCTCTGAAACCCTCACCAAAGAAGACTCCCATGATTCCAAAGCCTTTCATAGAGTGCAAATACTGTGGATTTAATGACCATCACTCTGACCACTGTGAGTTCTACCCTGGGTGTGAAGTATGTGGTAGTATTGCACATGAAGCATCTGACTGTCCTAAGAAACACCCCAACTCCAGGAGACCAAGGATTGCCAACAGGCAATCAGAACCCACTGAAAAGTGGGTTCACAAAAGGAACTAATTTATGTGAAAATGTCTGTGCAGGATTACCTCAAGAGGTCTGTATGGTATCTAGATAGTGGCTGCTCTAGACACATGACAGGGATTAAACAATATCTGCACAGATATTCAAAGGAGTCAGGTCCTAAAGTGGTTTTTGGAGATGATTCTTTAGGAGACACAGAAGGGTATGGCTCAGTAAACTGTAATGGAATCACCTTTACCAGGGTTGCTTATGTGAATGGTCTGAAACATAACTTGATCAGCATCAGTTAGTTGTGTGATGCCAACTACAAAGTTCTGTTTACTAAAACTCAGGGAACCATTTACAACCAAGATGATAAAGTTATCCTCATTGCTCCTAGAAGAAGAGATGTCTATATCATTGATATGTCTCTTCATAAAGAAAGACGATGCCATTTTTTCTTTGCAAGTGACCCTCCCCAAGTGTCAATTGGCTCTAGCATAAGAGACTGTCTCACCTCAACTTCAAAAACATAAACAACCTTGCAAAAAACAACCTTGTCTTTGGCCTTCCATCCCTAACTTTCTTTAATGATAAAAACTTTTTAGCTTGTGAGAAAGGGAAGCACATAGAGCATCATTTAAAAAATAAAGAAAAATAAGAAAAAAAAAAAAAAATAAAATAAAAATAAAGAATAAAAAAAAAATAAGAAAAAAAAAAAAAATGATAAAAAAAGAAAGAAGAAAAAACAAAAAAAAAAAAAAAAAAAAAAATAAAAAAAAAATAAAACAGAAAAAAAAAAAAGAAAAAAAATAAAAAGAAAAAAAAAAAAAAAAAAAAAAAAAAAATAGGAAAGAAAAAAAAAAAATAAAAAAAAAAAAAATAAATAAAAAAAAAAAAAAGAAAAACAAAAAAAAAAAAAAAAAAAAAAAAAAAAAGAAATAAGAAAAAAAAAATAAAAAAATAAAAAAAAATAAGAATAAAAAAAAAAAAAAAAATAAAAAAAAAAAAAAAAAAAAAAAAAAAAAAAAGAAGAATAAAAAAATAAAAAAAAAAGAAAGAAAAAATAAAAAAAACACAAAAAAAAAAAAAAAAAGGAAAAAAAAAGAAAAGAAAAAAGAATATAAAAAAAAAAAAAAAAGAAAAAGTAAAAAAAAAAAAAATAAAAAAAAAAATAAAAAAAATAAAAAAAATAATAAAAAAAAAGAAAAAAAATAAAGAATAATAAAAAAAAAAAAAAAAAAAGAAAAAAAAAAAAAAAAAAAACAAAATATAAAAAAAGAAAGAAAAAAAGAAAAAAATAGAAAAAAAGAAAATAAAAAGAAAAAAAAGTAATAAAAAAAAAAAATAAAAGTAAAAGAATAGATTCATTTTCCATCAACAAGTCTTTACATCTCCTCCACATGGATTTGTTTGGACCTGTCAAACCCTAAACCATCAGCCACAACAAATATACCATTGTCATTGTAGATGAGTACTCAAGGTACACCTGGGTATTTTGCCTTAAGAAAAAGAGTGATGCAGCTGAATGTATCATGTCTTTTATCAGAAAGATGGAAAACCTCAATGAAGTAAGAGTAAAGGAGCTGAGAAGTGATAATGGAACAGAGTTCAGAAACCACAAGCTAGAAGAATTCTGTGATGAAAATGGTATATCTCGAAACTTCTCTTCTCCCTGTACCCCTGAACAAAATGGTGTTGCTAAAAGAAGAAACATAACACTAATTGAAGCAGCCAAAACTATGCTAAATAGTGTAAAACTCCCTAAACAATTTTGGAGAGAGGCTGTCAACACTGCCTGCTATACACAAAACAGATCCATCATTGTGAAAAGGCATGGAAAGACATCATATGATGTGTTCAGTGAAAGATCTCTTTATATCAACTATTTCCATGTGTTTGGGTGTCCTGTTCATATTCACAATCATAGGGATCATTTAGGAAATTTTGAAAAAAAGCTGATGATGGATTCTTTCTTGGCTACTCTCTAGTAGCTAAAGCTTTCAGGGTGTTAAACATTAGAAGAAAAGAAATGGAAGTAACAGTTCATGTCACATTCAGTGAAGATGATGAAGCCATCTCTCAATCTAGCACAAAAGGTGATGCAATCAACTTCAATTAAAGCATATCCTGTGTTAGATATGATACATGAATCAAGAGTGAAGTAAAACTCAGTGCCTGGCAACTAACCTACGTATTTTCCTACATTCCAACATATGCAACACCACAACCCACTGAATCACCATTCTTCAAGGAATGTGTCATCTCTGAAGATCCTCCTGAGTTCACTGAGGCTGACAATCACCCAACTCTCAATGAACATGATCAAACAGAATTAGCTGATCTCTTTGAACTAGCTGAACCTTAAAACAATGTCATCATTAAACCAATCAGTGATGTCCAACCCTCACCAACTTTATCACCCTCAGCTCAAAGGTCATCCTTCTACCTAGTTTCCTCAAGACAAATGGTCAAGAGAAAAGTACATTGAACTTGTAAACATCATTGGTGAACCTCTTGCTGGTATCACAACTAGAAGTAGGATCAGAGACTCAGATGCTGCCTCAGCCTTTGAATGTCTCTATGTTAACTTTTTCTTTGAAATGGATCCCAATAAGCTTATTGAAGCTATATAAGAAGAAGGGTGGATTATTGCTATGCAAGAAGAGCTGAATCAGTTTGAAAGAAACAAGGTCTGGACCTTGGTTCCAAAACCTCATGGTAAAACCATCATTGGGACCAAATGGATCTGGAAAAACAAGATGGATGAGAATGGAATAGTTATTAAGAACAAGGCAAGGCTGGTTGCTTAGGGTTATAAACAGCAGGAATGGATTGATTATGAAGAAACCTTTACACCTATTGCAAGACTAGAAGCCATCAGGATATTTCTTGCTTATGCAGCCTACATGGGTTTTATGGTGTATCAGATGGATGTAAGGAGTGCATTCTTGAATGGGAAAATCTCAGAGGAGGTGTATGTACAACAAACTCTTGGGTTTGAAAGCAGTGAATATCTCAATCATGTTTGTAAGTTGGATAAAGCTCTATATGGGCTAAAACAAGCCCCTAGAGCCTGGTATGAAACTCTTTTAAAATTTCTAATTAAGCGCAAGTTTGTTAGAGGTACCATTGACAATACTCTTTTTACTTATAAGACTAAGAGTGATGTCATTATTGTACAGATATATATGGATGATATCATTTTTGGGTCAACCAGTTCAAAACTAAGTAAACAATTTGGAAAGCTGATGACCAAAAAGTATAAAATGAGTATGATGGGTGAATTAACTTATTTTCTGGGTTTTCAAATAAAACAAGATTTCAAAGGAATCTCTATTTGTCAAGAAAAATATGTTAAGGATTTGTTCAAAAAGTATGATCTAGCTGACTGTGCCTCAGTGAAATGCCCTATGCTTCCCCCAAACAATTTTGGCCTTGATAAGTTAGGGGTCTTTGTTAATGAGACATTATTCAGAGGCATGATAGGGTCACTGATGTACCTCACAGCTAGCAGACCTGATATCCAATTTTCCACATGTCTCTGTGCTAGGTACCAAGCTAACCCCAAGGAATCCCACCTTGATGCTATAAAAAGAATTTTTAGGTATCTCAAAGGAACTCTAAATCTTGGCCTCTAGTATCAAAAAATATTAGGCTTTGATCTAAAAGCATACTCTGACTTAGACTACGCTGGATGTAACCTGGATAGAAAGAGTACCTCAGGAGGTTGTCAGATACTTGGAGGAAAGTTAGTATGTTAGAGTGCAAAGAAGCAAAGCTCTGTAGCAATGTCATCAGCTGAGGCTGAGTATGCAGTTGTTGCTGGATGCTGTGCTCAAGTCCTCTAGATCAAGAGTCAGATGGCTGACTATGATGTTCTTTATGACAAGGTGCCCATATTTTGTGATAATACAAGTGCCATTGCCATATCAAACAATCCAGTGTTGCATTCTAGGACAAAACATATTGACATCAGGTATCACTTCATTAGAGACCACATTTTAAAAGGCGATATTAAGCTTCATTTTGTACCCACTAATTTGCAATTAGCTGATATTTTTACCAAGCCTTTAGCTGAGCCTAGCTTTACTAGATTGGTAGCTGAGTTGGGTATGCTCAATATTGAAAAACATGTATATGTAAGAAAAAGGATTTAAGTGATCTCTGACTTTAATATTAAATGTTTTAAGGTAACTTAAATGTAACTAGCAAGTTGAAAGACAAACATTCTCAATATTTAATTCAAGATTCACTCAAAAGGTTTTACCTACTTTCTCAAAAAATATGGAAATTACAGTACTCGAAGGGTCATGGGGACCCACGTTTTGTGACAGTTTACCACTCACATTTAATGCGGACTTCAAATCAATTTTATTTTTAAAACTTATAAAATTCTTTATGGTATAAATTGTCATCTTTTTTCACATACATCATTTTTACTCACTCAAAACCCTAAAATCTCCATTTTTATCACCTCACATACACCCTTTCATCAAAGTTAAATCAAGTTTTAAATCAAATGGCATCAGAATCCACATCTTCACAATAATCACAACCACTTATTCCATCATCAAAGGTTAATTTTAGGTGTACAGATAGTATAATTTCTTTCAATAATGCTGTTGCTCTTCTTGAGCACTCAAATGAGTTATATCAAACCCATGTCTCCAAGTTTCTATGCAAACCGTATTTGCATCAATAGGGCCCTAACCCTTCAACCCACCGTAATGTATATGGAATATCTAAAGGAGTTTTGTATCCCTCATAGTTTAAAGAGAGACCAAGACCATCACCTTCTTACTTTCATGGTGGGATAAACCCATGTCCTTTACTCAATATGAGTTCGTATCCGCCATTGGCCTACCCATTTGTAAGGACGCTGTTCCTTTACCTCCCAAGGAGACTGTAAGGGCTGAGCTGGTGACTGTAAGGGCTGAGAGGAATTAACCAACCCTTTCATCTACTGTCTTTTTAATTCCTCTCCCTTAAAGATGAAGTATTTTTCACCTATTTGGAAGCTATTCATGCAATATATTGTCAAGTGTTTGGGTGGGATACAAGGATCACATGACCAAATGAACCTTAATCAGCAGACAAATGCATATTGTCTTATTTGGGGATTGAATATTTGCTATACAAGGTTTTTATCCTTGAAATTTGAAAAATTGCTTGGAAAAGATTATGTCAGCAATAATCTTACTTTTGTAAAACCCCACACCATTACAACTGCTTCTTTTCAAAAAAACCAGATAGCATATGAAGATTCCTTTAACTTCACACATGTATAAAAGAAAGCTAAACTTCTGAAGAGCCTGAACAACGTCGTTTGATCCTAACCCTCTAGGGAGGTGAATTGCCTGATGACAACACTTCTGATATCCTTGTCTAGGGCCTTTGTGCAGCCTGTCACTCAGTCCAAAGCAACAACTGACCTAAAGACAAAGAAGAATAAAATCCCACCTTCTTCCAAACCAAAGTCTCCATATAAGGTTAGGGTCATACTTCTAAAGAAACGAGTCGCTAAGACTCAGCACGCTGAAGTCACAGTGGCCACCGCTGACACCACCAAGAGTCTAGAAGCCTCCTGTTGGGATTAAAAGCTTCATAAGGCTGTTTGGAATTACTGCTGCTCTTATCAAAGTTAGTGTTGCTCAAGAAGAAAGGTTTGTGTTACTACTGCTAGCAAAAAGATTATGAAAAATACGCTAAGTAGTTAGTACTGCCAGTATAAACTTAGTACTGCTAGTGTAACTTAGAACTGCTAGTATATGTTAGTACTGCTAGAGTAAAGTTAGTACTGCTAGAGTAAAGTTAGTACTGCTGGTGGAGAATGAAGAAAATATTCTAAGTAGTTACTACTGCTTGTACACAGTTAATGTTGCTGGTGTATAAGTTACTACTGCTAGTGTTCAGAGTTAATGCTGCTGATCCAGAAGTTACAAACTGCTGTCCAGAGATTAAAACGCTAATGGATAAAGATTGATTAAAGATAAAGATTGCTTATGTGATATGAATGAGATATTTTGTAAAAGATACGTATAAGTTATTTGTTCAGAAGATCATGATAACTTAGAAAAATATTGTAAGCCAGTTAGGACTCCTTGGTGTATAAAAGGAGATCCTAGGGCATAGAGATTGATATAATCTTTTTCATTGTTCTGTCAATCTATTCGTAGCTTCAAGGTTGTAAACCCTAACACTATTAAGAGTGTTCGTATTATATATTGAGATAAAAGTTTTGGTAATACTATTTTTTATTGATCTACAATTATAGTTTCCATTGAAATTCTTCTTATATCATTGACTGAGATTCCCATAGTCCTTTGAAGTATTCACATTAAAGTTTCTATCATTTATTTGGGTTTATTCAATACAACTTAGGCTTATACAAGCTAAGCAAGATCTATTCTATTAGGATCAATAAGTGGTATCAGAGCTTGTGAGAAGCTTTGAATAAGAAGAAACTTTACTACACACAAGATCTACTTTTTCAAGAAGTAATAGATTCTCAATCTACTCAAACCATCAAGCTACCCATACTCTAGCCTGGTGAGTATGATCTCTGGAAAGCATGAGGATAAGGAGCCATACAACTACAGTGCATTGATTACACTCTATGGGAGATTATAGAAAATGGTAATGCACCCATAGTAACAAAAACTGTTAATGGTAAGGAGACTGTTATCCCTCCTATAAGTGTTGAAAAGAAGGCACAAAGAAGGGCAGAGTTGAAGGCAAGAAGCACTTTGTTGGATGGCCTTACCAAATGAGCATCAATTAAAGTTTAACTCATACAAGGAATGCAAAGAACACAGATGGCAGGCTATTTTAAAACAGATTTTGTATGGTAATACTGCTTACAACAGAAAACTCAGAAAAAATCTTCTAAGCAGTAGTAGAAAACACTATTTTGGGCAGCATCCAGCACAGAAGTGATTGAGCAAACCTATGAAAGCTTCTAAAGCTAATTAGTCAACTGGAGGAAGCATGATGAAGTCATCCTCTCAGAAAGACAATTCAAGTAGAGTTCTTAAAAGTTTGTCACAATAATGACTATGCATACTATTATGTAGAGGAACAAACCAAAGATTAAGACATTGAGTTTAGATGACCTCTTTAACAACCTGAAGGCTTATGAATCAGAGGTCAAGGGGACATCTAGCTCAACCATAAACTCACACAATGTAGCCTTTCTGTCCTTAAGCAGCACTAACAGAGAAGTTAATACTGCTCAGGGTGTTAATACTGCTAGCACTTAGGGTGCTGCTGATATCTCAACAACTATTGAAAATTTGAGTGATGCTATGATTTATTCCTTCTTTGCTAGCCAACCAAGTGTTCCACAGCTTGATAATGAAGATTTATAACAAATCCATCCTGATGATCTAGAAGAAATGGACTTAAGGTGGAACATTGCTATACTGACTATGAGGGCAAGAAGATTCCTGAAGAATATTAGAAGGAAGCTAGACATGGCCAACAAAGAAAGAATTGGGTTTGACAAGTCCAAGGTAGAGTGTTTTAACTGCCACAAGAAAGGACACTTTGCAAGGGAGTGTAGGGCACCTAAGAATTAAGACAGCAGGAACAAGGAGCCTACAAGAAGGATTGTGCCAGTTGAGGAAACTACTTCAAATGCCTTAGTGTCTTAGTGTGATGGCTTTGGCTATGATAGGAGTGACCAAGCAAAAGAAGGTCCAACCAATTTTGCTCTTATGGCTAATTCTTCAACAAGTTCAACTTCTTCTACAAACTATGAGGTATCTAATGACTCAAATTGTTGTTCATCTTGCTTAGAATGTGTAAAAAATCTAAAAGAACAAAATGAACAATTAGTTAAAGACTTAAGAACAGCTAGGATAAGTGATGTCTCTTATAAAAAGCAGGAAACTCCAATTGAAAGCCTCACGATAGTGAAATCCTTACGAAAAATGAGTCTGTGTTAAGATGAAGAAATAAAACTCTTACAACTTGAAAATCTATTTAAGAGTTTTAGAAATTACAAGAGCTTAAAAGTGAAGTTATAAGTTGTCTACCAAAAGAAAAAGATGAGGTTCAACTTACAGTACACAAATTAGAAAATTCATACAAAAAACCTAAGTAAACTTCTGAGACATACAGGATAATGGAGTAAGTGTAAAAATAGGAAAAGGGGTTATAATGCTATCCTAGCCCCCTATACTGGGAATTTTATGCCAACAAATCTGCTTTAGTTATCCTAGCTAGTCATTGATTTGTAGATGAGAATGAGTTTGTTATGTGAGTCTGTAGTTGAAAAGCCTAACTGTGAGACTAAAGAACTTTAAGACGCTATTAAAGAAAATAGAGCCCCAATTATTGAGAATGGTATCTGAAAGTAATTGAAGAAAAAGTATGCCGTAAGTTAAAACAGATTTGAGATGTTTAATAAACCTAGTTTTTTGCTAAGAAAAAACTTTTGTAAGTCACTAAAGTGCAAGTAAAAAACTCCTAGTAAAACATCATTGATAAAATTAGGCAAATACACACCTATCCCAGGAGGGAACAAGAGAAACTGGAACCAATAGATATCCTAAAATATTAAGGATTTGATTTTGAGATTGTTTCAAACAAAGCTTGTCAGTGTGTGGATAGTTTAATCATTGAAGAATTATTGCAATAATTGTTATAATAATGGAATAAATGCAAAACTATTATGACCAAATGTTTCAAAAGGGTGAAACAAAATAAATTTCTCTAAATAAACTCACCCAGACCAAAAAGGACATGTCCCAAGAACAGTCTTAACTAGGTCTGGCCTAATTTCACTTAATACTGCTAGACCAGTTAATATTGTTCAACCAAGAACAGTAGTGAATAATGTAGGACCTATGAAAAATGTTATTAATAATGCATATTCAACTGCTAGAAGGCCTTTTAACAAAATAACAACAGCTAATAATAGTAATTTCACTAAAAAGGTTAATACTGTTAAGGGAACAAGGGTTAATATTGCTATGGCCCCACCAACCAAAAATCATTTTCTTATTGCTGTTAAGGAAACAAGGGAAAAATTCTGTTAAAGGCCGACAGCATGTATTGGTTTAAGACCAAAGCACAAAGTTTTAGACCATGTCTCCAGAAACAATGGTTCATTAATGTCATTTATAAGATTTAACTGTATTGATGCACAAGGCAGATCCAAGTCAGTAATGGCTTGGGTCCCCAAAAAGAAACATTAATTTTTCTTACTACCAATATGTGCAGGCAATCCACAACAAGAATGAAGGATAAAGGGGAGTATTGGACATGGATGCACCTAAATGCACATGACAGGAAACATATCCTATCTTACAGATTATGAAGAAATTAATGGAGGATTTTTTGCCTTTTGAGGTAATTCTAAAGGAGGGAAATTACTGGGAAAAGTAAAATAAGAACTGGTAAATTGGATTTTAAAGATGTGTATTTTCTAAAGGAACTAAAGTTTAACCTTTTCAGTGTCTCATAAATGTGTGACAAGAAGAATAGTGTTCTTTTTACTGATACTGAATGTGTTGTTCTGTCTCCAGACTTTAAGTTAACTGATGAAAATCATGCATTGCTTAAAGTTCCTAGAAAGGATAACATGTACAGTGTTGATTTAAAGAATGTTATTCCTCAAGGAGGCCTTACTTGTCTTTTTGCAAAAGTTACACCAGATGAATATAATCTTTGGCATAGGAGGCTTGGACATGTAAATTTTAAAACAATAAATAAACTGGTAAGAAGAAACCTTGTAAGAGGTTTACCTTCAAAACTTTTTGAAATTAATCAAACCTGTGTTGCTTGTCAGAAAGGAAAGTAAAACAGAGCTTCTTGTAAGACCAAAACACTCAATTCAATCAGCCAACCATTACAAATGTTGCACATAGATTTGTTTGGCCCAACATTTGTAAAGAGTTTAATGAAAAA
>BQNB010060261.1:0-34540 GCA_026074375.1 Tanacetum coccineum
TACGCAAAGCGTGTAATATATATTCGTTATATACTTCTTATGAAAAATAATCCCTTATATAATTCTTACCGTAAATTATATCACAAAAACGATCAATCCAAAGATTTATGAAAAGTATATAATACCTTGCAGGTCTTATATAATAAATGCGAGTTGTTAATTAAACCAATTAGTTTGACTCCAATTTAATTAACAAAAGGCTTTGAATAAAAGTTGACACGTATCTCACTATTATAACTTAAGCAACCGAAGTTGGTAACCGTTTACAACCATTATAAAATATAATTTAATATTTTTATAAATTATGTTTCATTTCTTTAACAGGTCGTGTCCAAAACACTTCGCCTTATTGTAAAAGTATAGTTTTCGCTCGTTGTCCAGGTTATTGTATAATACCATTTAATATATCTTAAAACATATCTTAATCCCTTTTATCGTTTCCCTAAAATAATAATGTTTTAGTGAATCGTGAATATAGAAAATTATATAAATTTTCGTCATGACTTTCCCGTTTATAAATCGTTTTCCATTTTCGCAAAACTAAACGTTTTCCCTTATTCAATATATATCGTAATTATTCATGTTTCCATTATCTCAAATGTTCGCGTTTTCTAGATATAACATATCTATATATCATTATATTTATATTAAACCAATTAATAAATATTATATTTATTTAACCGATTAAAAACCACCAAAAATAATATTTATCCAGTTTTTATATTTATTAAACCTTAAGTCATTTTTATTTGTCGCTTTGATATATAAACCAAACAAACCCTCGTCGTTTCCTCGTTGATTCGCTAAACCACACACATCTCTTCGTTGTTAAACCCACAGCCAAACGCACCCTACTGTGGGAACCAGCCAAACGCACCCTAATCTGCTCCCTTATAAACCAAACGCACTCTACGGCTAATTGCAAAACCAACCAAACACGCCCCAAGGCTGTTTAACAGCCAAACACCCTATGGGGGTGTTTATAACCAAAAACAAACGCCCCGTTATTTTATTTTCGCAGCCAAACGCACCCTTACCCCTGAAAACACAACACAAGCGCAGCCCTTGCTGCGGCATAACAACTAAACAGGAACCCCTAAACAGCCCTTGCGGCTGTTAATAACAAACCAAACACACCTTGGTGCTTATGAACAAAGCCAACGCATCCCATGGTTGTTTAACAGTCACACGTACCCAAATCTGGCAAATGACCGAAACCAAACGCACTCAAAGGTGCCACAGAACACACCAAACACAGCCCTTGCTGCATAACACAAACCACCCGCACCCTAGCTGTGACTTTTCACAGCCAAACGCACCCGTTTTTCGGGTGATATAATTCCAACCGCACCACTCCATTTGTGGCGGCTGGATTGGAGATGACGGGTGGTGTGGAGGTTGTTATGGTGGTGTGGAGATGATGATGATGATGTTATGATGAGGGTGGCAGCGGCGGCTGAGACAGGCGGAGGGGGGGAAAGGCGCGTGGAGGAGAGTGATGTAGGGGATCGGGTAGATCGGTAAGTGAGGAGTCTTTTTGGTATTCGCCGGAAAAGCCCGCCGGAAAAGTATTCCGGCGGCAGCGGCGTGGTGGTGGCCGGAGGGGGTGGTGGCCGGCGGTGGGGAGGGAGAGAGAGGAAGAAGATGAAGTTGTGTGTGTGTATTTGTTATAAATGAAAAGATATATAAAACTTTTATATATATATAATAAGTTTAAAGCCCAATACCCCATTGAGTAGAAATGTAAAATGTATAATTAGTTTAGGGTGTAATTTGTAAACTTTTAAATGGAAGTTTTGATTAAAAGTGGTTCGGGGTCTCGTTTGCGATATTAACGAATAAATCATCGCACGAAACTTGCGCCATTTGTTTCTAATCATTATTTCTTGGATTAAAATGAGTATTCACTCGATAATTTTTGTAAACGTCTTTAATAAATTTATTTTAAAACTGTTTATTATCTACTTTGTGACTTGGTTAAATTAAAAAAGAAATTTTAACTCGATATTCGCGTTATCAACAACGCTATACATTAAGTAATTTTTAAAATAGTTTTATTTAAATATTTTTACTTAAATAAATAGTGATTATTAAAAAGAATATAATTTAATTTATTTTTGTGTGGTCGGTAACCGTTGTGTGCAGTTTTCAAAACTTTGCGAGGCTGTTTTAGCCCTTTTCGGCTCGTTTCCAGGTCTCGGGCAAAACTAAAAAGTTGCCAGGAATGTCGTTTTACATTAAATTGCTTTAGAGTCCGAGTTGTGAAAACGTGCTTTAGGTGGTCGTTCTTATAAGGTTCATAAGCCAGACCTCTAAAAGTCAACGATTGAAATAGTCATTCAAAAATTCGAAAATTCTCAGATGTTACATAAAAGGACACAATTCTAAAGTCTACCAACCACCACAATCTCGCAATGAGCATGTGAATGTCGTATTCACAAGAAGTGGTTATACTAAATACCTACCTATCCACACGTGAACACAAATGATCAAACATCTAATCCATGAAAATCCCTATCAATTTTGACAATAGCGATGAAGAGATCGAATGAACCTAACAACAACCGATTTATTCAAAAATCCAAATCCAGTTCAATGGGGAAACTTTAACATTAACCCAAAACCATAACAAACTAAGAATCCTCGTATATCCTCAACGTCTAAGGAAAGAAAAATAGCGAAGCTCTAATACGGAAATTTCTCGGCGTATATCCGCGCAGTTTGAATCAATGTATACCTGTCATCGATGTATTGCGACGGAAATGGGCCCTATTATGGATACTTTTCATACAGGAACTAATAAGCAACAAACATAAAATCGAACAAATTTCTGTCGCTTTCTTAAGTGACGAAAGTTCAGCAATGATCCAAAACAAAAAAGTTCCACCAAATCGGGTGACCCAGCGAATTTTTCTTATTCCATGTAATTTCAACAAAACTTTCTCCTGCAATGCCTTAGTCCGACCTTGTGCTAGCACTTAACTTATGAACCATATTCACTATTTGCCAAATAATCTCTCAAAAAAATCTTAATACCTACTTAAATGAGTGTAAGATTAGCCGATAGATCACTTCCAATACATGTTGGAATACCTGAATAATTTGCTCTTTGAGTGGTAAATTCACCTTTCCTACTGATTTCGTTATTCTCGAAATGGAAGAAGATAGTAAAGTTCCACTTATTTTGGGGAACGGTCCCTTCTCACACGCTAACGCAGTTAATTTCGAGTTAAACAGAAACAACTCAACCTTGGAGTTGGAACTGAATGAATGATTTTCAATATCGATTCTGCAATGAAACATTCCTATTCAAATGATGATACATGTTTCAGTATCGATATCATCGATGAAATCATAGAAGAAGATTTCGACGCTCTTCTAGACGAAGGTAGTAAAATTCTGCATTCCATTGAAGGAACCCTTCTCGAAGAAGAAATCTTTGCTGAATTTGATTAATTCATGGCAATGATTGCCGATGAAAACTCTGACTCTGAATCTGATATTGAAGATCTGCCATTCGAAAAAATCACCATCAATACTGATTATAAGATCAAAACATCTCTCGAAGAACCTCCTTCGGATCTCGAACTTAAACCCCTTCCTGATAATCTGGAATATGTATTCCTGGAAGAACCCTCTTTTCTCATTGTTATCATATCATCTCAGCTATCCAAAGAAAAGAAAAACAAACTCATATATGTCCTTAAAAAGCACAAGCAAGCCTTTGCTTGGAAAACAACAGATATTCCTGGTATTTGCCCATTATTTTGCAAACACAATATACAACTTTTGGATGATAAGAAACCTGTTGTCCAAAAACAAAGAAGGTTAAATCTAAAAATGTAGGAAGTTGTCAAAAAAGAAATCGTGAAAATCTTGGATACCTGTATAATTTATCCAATTGTCGATAGTCCTTGGGTTAGTCCTATCCACTGTGTACCAAAGAAAAGTGGTATTACAGTTGTCACCAACGAAAATGATAAACTTGTTCCAACCAGAACCATTACGGGTTGGCGAGTATGCATCGATTATCGTAAACTCAATGAAGCAACCGCAAAAGATCATTTTCCTTTACCATTTATGGATCAAATGCTAGAAAGACTCGCAGGAAATAAATATTTCTGTTTCCTCGATGGTTTTTCTGGGTATTTTCAAATTCCTATCGATCCTAATGATCAAGAAAAAACAACATTCACGTGTCCTTTCGGCACATACGCTTATAGGCGAATGCCTTTCGGGCTATGTAATGCTCCTGCCACATTTCAAAGGTGTATGTTGGCAATCTTTCACGATATGATCGAAGAATCAGTCGAAGTATTCATGGACGATTTCTCCGTCTTTGGAAACTCTTTCGACACATGCCTAAACAACCTTGATAAAATGCTCCAACGTTGTAAAGACGCTCATCTCGTCCTAAACTGGGAAAAATGTCATTTCATGGTCAAAGAAGGAATTGTGCTCGGACACAAGGTGTCCAGTGCAGGACTTGAAGTCGACAAAGCAAAAATCGATGTGATCTCAAAACTTCCACCCCCTACTAATATCAAAGGTGTTAGAAGCTTTCTCGGACATGCCGGTTTTTACCGACGTTTCATTAAAGACTTCTCGAAAATTGCTCGACCTATAACTAAACTGCTCGAAAAAGATACTCCATTTGAATTCGACGATGAATGTCAAAAAGCTTTTGAATCATTGAAAGAGAAACTCACATGTGCTCCTGTGATCGTAAGCCCGAACTGGAATCTTCCGTTTGAACTTATGTGTGATGCAAGTGATTTCGCTGTAGGAGCCGTCTTAGGTCAAAAAGATGGTAAAAACTTTCACCCGATCTACTTCGCAAGCAAAACCCTTAATTCCGCTCAACAAAAATACACCGTAACCGAAAAAGAACTTATGGCTGTAGTTTTTGCATTTGACAAATTCAGATCCTATCTTATTCTCTCAAAAACTATTGTTCATACCGATCATTCAGCTCTAAGGCACTTATTTAAAAAGCAAGATGCTAAACCACGCCTTATTCGATGGATCTTACTTCTACAAGAATTCGACATAGAAATCAAAGATAGAAAAGGTACCAGGTAGAATCAATTGAAATGAGTAAATGGGATTTGAATTCCTCCGTATCCAGTTAAGCCTATAACTCCTGGAGTAGTCAGTTCTTTGGCCACCAGAAAGGTGTATTTCCATGGTCTAACTGAAAACCAATTTCAACTCTCAGTACTTGAAACATTGGTAGTTGAATTTCACCACTATGCGTTTATTCTGCAATCCATACAGCCATCAACCGGATGTTGATATGCTTTTACCTGTAGCCGTTTTGCCCAGGCTAGTCGCTTAGTAAAATACTATGGTGCATAGATTACCATGACAATTTTTGGTACAAAATGCAACCACGAACGATTTTTTTGATAGGTCTTTACCAAGCAGCCGTTTGCTCTTGGACTAGTTAGTTCTTATGTCTGTTAGACATGGTGAACCAAGGACCATTTGTTGTGTGGTGGTTAGCCAACACTCAAACCCTTTCTTCATCTTCATGAGTAGATGTGACTGTGTCACCATCATTAGAATCTTCAAATTCTTCTAACTGTTGTTTCACAAACTGGATCAGCTCTAAAGCCATAGAGCTTTCTTCTTCAGTTTCTAACTTCAGTTCCAACATTTGTGAAAGTACTTCCTTTGTCAGAGGGTATCTGCTTTCCACAAGCATATGAAAAACAAGTCCAGTACTTGTCATGATAGTATGTACCCCTGAGGAGCTGTGTAACTTCCAGCTTATAAGCTTCCAATTTTGATGTGTATCCCAAAAGTCAGCAGTATCACCTTGATTAAACATAATCATCAGATCTCCCCAAAGCATCCTGTCAAATCCTTCAGGAAGCCTATCTTTATATTCTTCCATGACTAGCTCATAAATAACTTTCAAATCTTCTCTGTCCAAAATCGATAAAACTCCCATCAAGGTGCGAAAGAATCTCTGATGTCCATTACTCCTTGTTACCTTATTCAGATATATATCTTCATCAGGTTTGGTTTGATCATATTGAGGTTTAGTCGTGAGGAAAAATGACTGCCATTCAATAATGGGATATTGATGATCAAGACTCTCTGCATCAATCACTTTATCTTCATCAGGAGCTATATGTAAGCATATCTTCAAATCATCATCTTCTCTTGTGAGACTAGAGCCATGCTTTCTCCTTTTTGCTTTTAACTTCCTCCTTGTGCCTAACTTCCTTTTCTTTGCTCCTTCTTCCTCTTGAACTTCCTCATGAACAGATTCATCCTTCTTTTCTTCCTCTTTATCAGCATCTTTCTCATTCATCTTTTTGATTGCTCTTTCATCTTCTTCAGATCCAATAGCCACAAAAGTCTGATCTTGCTTCTTGTATCTCTCATACAAGACTTGAATCTCCTCAAATGATTTAGACTTTAACTCAGCATGCTTCTTATTTGCAACATGTTTCAGATAAGTGATCATCTGATTTCTAAGCTGAGATATTGTTGGTGGCTTGTTTCTGATAACAGCACTCCTTTGTTCTGCAAGAAACTTCCTTTGGGCAGCAATTGTGTCATGTAAGAACTTTGCTCTTTCCTCAATAGAATATTGCTCCCTTTCTTCTTGTTGAATCTTTTCTGCAAGAATCTGATCTGCATTTAATCTTGCTTGAATGTAATCAAATTCAGTTGCAAGTGCTTCTTGTGCAGCTTCTTCCTCTTGTTCTACCAATCTTCTAGCCAGAAGTGCATCAAGATCAATTTGTCTTTGTGTTTCAGCATCCATTTTAGCTTGCACTCTTTTAGCTTCCTCTAAATCTGCTAACTCTTGAAGCTCTTTTGATGTCTTTGATGCTTGAACTTCAGCTTGAAGGTCCTCTTCAGTCATTGGCTCCTTTCCTTTTCTCCTTTGAACCCTTTCTGCCTCACCAGTATTAACCTCAGCAGCATTAACTTCACCAGTATTAACTTGAGCTGAAGGTGTACTATCAGGATTAAGTTCAGCAGTATTAACTTGAGCAGTATTAACTTGAGCTGAATCAGGTTCTTCAAAATGAAGAATTTTGGTAGGAGTTTTTGTAGACTTTGATTTCCTTTTGTAAAATTTTGCTACCAAGAGGATTTGTGCTTGTTGTCCCTTAATCCTTATGAAGGGCTACATTAGATAGATTGGTCTGCAGCCTCTAAGGTGGCAAGGGGACTTATTTGTTCTTCTTGAGCCTCCCCTGAACCCTTGCTCTTTTCAGGAGTAGCAAATGTATTTTCTTGATCTGTTTGAGAAGGAACTTCTTGATTCTGACCCTCTGCATCCTCAGTTTCCTTTCTTTTCCTCTTCTTCCTCAACTTGTTTTCTAGCTTTTTGACTTGCTCTCTCAGCTGCAAGATTGCTGTTCCAAGAGTCTGCTTAGTTTCACTTAGTTCCTTTTCCAAGGATTTCACTCTTGATTCCAGTCTAGGTACAATATCCATCAGGTTCCTAAGTTGCTCACTTTCTTCACTAGATCTAGATGCTTGATTATCAGGCTCATGTGAAGGGACGGTGGAGTATGTGTAAGAAGGTTCAAATGATGGACCTTCTGTATCATGTTTATGAAGGTGATGGAATTTAGGAGATGGTGGAAAAAGTTGGTTGGGTGTCAGAAATGGTAAAGATGGGTGGAAATGATGATGTTCCTACATGTTAAATTGGAGGTGTTGAAGCTGTTGGCTTGATACCCCCCAAAAACTTTGATTTTGGTTTAGGAGGTAGTTGATGTAGATTGTACAGGTTGAGTTAGAGAGGAAGTGGTTGTGTTGGAGGAGTTGTTGTTATAAGCGGAGGATGGTGATTGTGGTATGTGTTATTTGTAACAAGAGATGATGAGGGAGGTGGTACAGGTGAGATGATGTTGGAACAGCACTTGTTGAGGCTTGACCTGCATCAATAGTAGCATAGCAGGGTAACAATGGTCTCTGTATCCCTTGAAAACTTCTTTTTACTTATTGCCATAAATCTTTTAGTCAATGATACAGGGACAAATAGGTTTTTGTTTTCAGTTTGTACATTCAAAATCTTTTGAAGAAAAAGAGGGTACTTAAAAACTTTGATTTGCTTTTAAATTGGAGAGATCATTCCACAAAGATAAGTTTTGAAAAGTTTTATAAGTCTCTTCCAGTGGGAAGGACAGTATCAATGGCTCGATTTGTGCAATGTTGCATACCAAACTGATTCAACATCACCTCCTCTTTTGGAGTTATACAATGAAGAATTTGATGGATTAAGATTCTACATTGGGGGTGTAAAGTGACTTTTTCCAAAAAGTAAAAGTTCTGTCTTTTACTTTACCCAATATGTTGCAATCCTGCAAAAAATCTCTTCAGTTGGCAAACATGTTAATCCTGAAGCATTCTGCTAATTGGAGTTGCCTATAACGGACTCTTCGCAGTGCATTGTATATTCAATAGAATCTATGGTTGCACACTAAGTTGTTGAGTTCCCATCTGCAAGTGTTCTAGCATGTTGCAGTCTGCCAAAACTGCTTGACAAGAGAAATCGTAGATAGGTGGATTGTGGAGTGTGAGCATACCTCATTTTGACCTTCTGAGGAAATCCACCTATCTCTGTGTAACCGAGGCACTCTCTGTTGGTTTTGAGTAAGAACCACCTGATTGTGCTGTATCGGCAATACTTGGTTGCGACATTTATAAGATTTGGTGAAAATATTTGACTCTTTGAAAATTTGTACTTGGTGATGGAACGTTTGACAGATTAGTCTTGGTAGTGAGAGTAATTTTAGCGATGCTTTTGAGAAAAAGTAATAGGGTTTAAATAGTGATAGGATGAAAAGAAGAAATACTTTATCCTTATATAAGTACTCTATTCAGGATTTAGGCGGCTCTAAAATATCTTCAACGGTTATGTTTTGAATAAAATTAAAGTGATTTTATTTTCAATCAGTAATAAGTGAAAGCTACCAGACATTAAAACTTGCACTCCAGACTTATTAAGATAGGTCAACAGTATTAATAGTGACTCATCAGACTTAACGTTATTTTCAACCAGTTTTTATTTGTTTTACAGCAAGTTGACCACAAAAACATCTATTACTTACACCAATTGATCCAATTAGCAAGTGACAAAGGCAATTTTCTTTTCCATGTCCAAGATGATCTTGCATCACCCTTTTCAACTCCAAGTAGTACCTGAAAAGTTGGTCTACAAAAACAAACAATACTAATTTAACTGATTACTAAGCAGAATTAACCTAAGATATCTACCAGTCTTTAATCCTTAACAGCCAGTATTACGTGGTTTCCAGTTCTAACTTTTACACTAGCAGGACTTCAACATTAATCTACATGTATTAAGTTTACTTTTTACCAGAACTAAATCCATAAATTATACTACCAGAATTAATTTACTTTTTTAGCAGAACTAAGCCAAAGTTTTATACCTACCAGAATTAATTTTAACTTCAGAGGCTAACAGGAATTAAGTCTAACTTATACAGAAAAACTAAATATTTACCTTAAATTTACACTGTTATTCTCCCTTAAATGTTGCTTATGGGTTGATCATACAATGGCTAAACACCATGTAATTGATACGTGTCGCATCAAATGGTTTTGGTCATACATGTCTGCTAATTTAAGTCTTCGTGTGAATTGTATCCACACCTTATGAGCTTCTTCTTCATAACTATTCTCTGATGAGAGTGGTGTGAATCTCAATGTGTTTGGTCTAGGAATGATAGACAGGGTTCTTCACAATGCAGATTGTGCTTTCATTTTCAAGGTGGATTTTGGTATCATGAAGTTAAAAACCATAGTCCAAAAATTGATTTTGAACCACAACTCTTGTCACTGCAATGTGCAGCTGCTACATATTCAGCTTAGTTTGTTGACGTTGGCTTACTATAGTCTGTTTCTGCATTGCATGAGATAGTATTTTGACCAAGAAATTGACAACACATGTTGTGGATTTCATGTCAAGGTTGGAACCACCCATAGTCACTATCAGAGAAATGCTTTTTTTTCTTCTAAATCAAGGGGAGAGTCCCTAGGATACCATAATCCCAAATTTGGTTTGCCCTTGAGGTACTTGAAGATCCTCTTGACAGCATTGAGATGAGAAGTCTTTGGAGTCACCTGAAAACGTGAACAAACACATACTGCATACATAATATCAGGTCTAGAAGCAGTTAAGTACATGAGAGAACCTATCATAGATCTATACAAGTGTACTCTACCATCAAAAGCTTCAACTTTTCCATGGTCAAAGGCAGCTGGTCTCCATAGAGTGATAGCAGCTTTGACATGCACAAGATCAAATTTCTTGAGTATCTCAGCTACATACTTGTCCTGAGATATGAAGATGCCTTCCTTGTTCTGCTTGACTTGAAGACCTAAGAAGAATGTAAGTTCACCCATGGAGCTCATTTGAAATCTGCTTTGCATCAAAGCTTTCAAATTTCGCACTACAAAAGGACTTGTTGGTAGACCAAAATTGATATCATCAACATACACTTGGAACCACATGATATCCGTTTTGTTTCTTCTTATGAATAAAGTCTTGTCAATTGGTGCCCCTTTGTATCCATGCTTCTCTAGGAATGTTGACAAAGTAGCATACCAAGCTCTAGGAGCTTGGTGCAAGCCATACAAGGCTTTGACCACCTTGTAAACCTTTGTGGGATGATCAGGATCAACAAAACCAGGAGGTTGTGAGACATAGACCTCTTCATCAATAGTGCCATACAGAAAAGCACTTTTAACATCCATTTGATAGACTATGAACACATAACATGAGGCAAGGCAAAAATCAACCTGATAGCTTCAATCTGCTACAGGTTGCAAAAAAAACCTCATCAAGTCAATCCAGTCTTCTGTCTATGAACTTGAGCCACCAGCCCCCATTGCTTTGTTTCTGACAACCTACTCCCTTCATCATTTTGTCCTGTATACCATTTAGTGCCAATCACCTTAGCACCATAGGGTAAATCAACCAAAACCCATACTTGTTGAAGCTTGAATGCAACAGTTTCTTCTGCATAGCTTCAACCCAGCTTCTGATCTTCAAGTGATGTCTATCACTTTTCTTTGGTTCAAAACTGAGATAAATAAGCAGCAAAAAGACAATGTTGTTGATCCTTTATGATTGTACTTTGGTGAGCTTGAATTGTCACTAGAGCAAGAGCCTCAGTGATTTTCTTGAGAGAGCTTTAGTTTGAACAGGTGTATTGGGATCTCCCAAGATTTGACTTTTGAGGTATTAGGCATTGTATAATACTTTGAGTGGGTTTTGTAGGAACATTACCTCATCTGGACACACAGTAGATTGTTGTATTCAAAAAATGAATCCCCATCATCACATAGAAGCCTTTGCAAAATTACCATACTTGATTTATCATAATCATTATTTCAGGATTTCTTCATCGTCTGCATAGAGAAGACCTCTTTTTCTGAGCAATCATATTAGGAGGATAGCTTCAGTATTGCCAGTATTAAAACATCCTCATAGCAGTTTTAGGTTAGAACTACCAGTATTAACAGGATTAATACTGGTAGGTACTGTGGAGTTTGGTTACTGGTCTATGTGTTTGCTTCAAGCAAGAGCATCACAATTCTTTTCTAAAATCATAATTCGTCATCCAGCAGACTTGGACCTTGGTGTAGATGATGTGCTGGCCTCTGGAGTGAGTCTTCTTTTGTAGCAATCTTGTCAGAAAGAGGATGTAGAAGAAACCACCATTAGGTCTGCATACTCACTCAGTTTGACACCATCAAATATCAATGACTTCCTTGAACTGCAAGGTTAGCTTGAAGTTTGCAAAAGAGGACAGGTATTAGTTTATAGTGTCTGTAGATAGTCTTAAGTCAAAACATCCACATATGGAGTATTCCTCCTGGACATTGGGGTTTTTTTTCTTCAAGAAAGTTGACTGAAGGTTTACTTCATCTCTCTTGGTACTAAAGTTATATACCTATATGGCTTTTCTGTTTACAGGAGTACAATCAAGTAAACCTAATCAGACTTTTCCATCAAAACTTGACCTAGTGGGCTATAAGGGGTATGAGAAATGGTCTAAATGGCTCTCGCCAAAATGGTCTTTGTAGCTAAGGATGGTTGTGGCCCAACAAAAGCTCATAAGGAGTTTTGTTCTGAGACTTGGTCACCCTTACCTGTTGGAAGTATAGCATGCAGTTTTGACTGCTTTCTGGCCAAAAAAGTGGTAGGTAAGTGTGAGTGTCGGCTAGCATTGTCTTGCAGCCTTTATAAGGGCTTCCTATTCCTTTCTCTCAGCAACCCCATTTTGCCTGGGAGTTCTTGCATTACCTAAACTCTATTTTATATCCTTTTACCCACTGAACTCATGATAACCCTGTTTTTAAATTCTGTCCTCATTAATCTGAACTAATGTATTTTTACTTTTTGATTGAGTTGGTCTTTCTTCTGTCTCTATAAAGTCTTAAGGATGTTCACTAGTCTCATCCTTTTTAGCGAGATAGTAAAACCCAACAAAACCTTGATACAGTCATCAGTAATCAATATAGACTTGTAATTGCATGGTTTTACTCCTCACAGATGTAGGTCCAAATAAATCCATATGCAAGGTTATGTAATGGGTGAGTCACTTTTTATCATCGTTGGGGGCATTTTTTTTTTTTTACAGGAGGCCTTGTGTTGCTTTCCTTCTGACAGGCAACACAAGTGTGGTCATTTTTGAAACTCTTGAAGGTATCCCTCGAACTAGATATCTTTTACAAGTTTGTTTAATTTTTGAAATTTATGGTATACTATCTCATGTGCCACAATTTTTAGCTTCATTTGATGAGCTTTTGCTAATAAAAACAAGTGATACTTTTGGAAGATTAGCCAAACATTTGTTAATATCAACGTATACTTGTTGTGTTGCCTAGAACTTTGAAGAAGAACATGATTTTCATCAGCATCTTGAAGTCAGAGGGACAAACACCAAAACACTCTTTTTCAGTAATAAAGTACATTTAGCTTTAATCACTTATCTAAAGATAGGAGAATAAGTTAAAATGTCCAAGTTCTTTCACAAAAGCCACATCATCAAAAAAACTAAATTTTCCTAATCTAATTGTACCCTTTTCCACTGATACTACTTTACCTTCCTCAAAAGTTAAACCAGAGATCCACTTTGGACAGTTACTTGATAATATTCAAGATGGGCCCTGTTACCAGTCATGTGCCAAGAACATCCACTATCTAAAAATACCTCTATGCTCCATAGGCTTTTAGTGGATGATCCTTGCACATTCATAAAGAGTATTAGTTTCTCTTTGGGGACCAATGCCTTCACAGGCTTGGGTCTGCCCTTGTGGACTTGAGAAAATGAACATATGAATCAGGGGTTGGTCCACTATTTTGGGGGGGGTATTAACAATTTTTTTTTTTTGGGGGGGGGAAGTTTTTGTGGTGTTCTTTTTTTCTCCATACACACCCTGCTGAGGTCTTAAAGCGTACCCCATTTTGGCCATAAAAGCATATATATTGGACTTGTATGCTGTTTCCTTGAAAGGTCTTTTATAGGTGATACTTTGTTTTGAAAAACATTTCTTTGGACTTCTAAGATTTACCTGTGAGTATGGTTTTGATAAATACTGGTTCTATTGACTTTAGCAGTATTACATTTTGTTTGCCTAGTATTAAATCTTAAATCTACCAGACCATCTTATTTGAGTGCCCCAGAAGTACATACATTCTACCAGTATTTAACATGTTGCTGCCAAGTATTAAATCTAGAAGCACCAGACTTAATTGTAGTGCCAGAATTAAAATGCACTACTACATGCATAACATGTTTTACTACCAGCACTAACATTTTTCTTGCCTAGTATTAACATTATACCCTACCAGTTTTTTTTTATAGTTCTGGCTTGCAAGTACTAAGTTGGATCTAATGTTACTTAGTTGTACTGGTCTGGGAGTGAAATGTTTTGCTTTATTCACCTGTTAGTGGTTAAGTCCATGCTTGTGTCGCTTGCTAACATCAGCTATGAACCACCCTTGGCTCTTAAGAGAGATTCCATTGCCATCTTCTTCTATAATTGTTCACAATTCTTAATTCAAATGCTAAGAACTACCACACACAAAACTGGTTTTCGTTTAAAGAATATCCTGCACCCTATTCTCTTTCCATTCTTTGATTCCAAATTCTGTCTTTTATATGAAGGAATAGGTGAGGGAGTCACTGGTGTCCTAATTGGTTGCCTTAGGTGGTTTTTCTTTGCTCTTTCTTTCGGTGTTGCACAATAGGGTCAAATGGCTGTGTGGGTTGTAGCCACTTTTGGTTGAGTCTTTTGGGTGGAAACAGGGTCATCATTGACTGAATGGTCAGATACAGTTCCTGGCTCCCCATCACTGTCATTGGATTGACAGGTTGAGTAGTGAGTCGAACTAGCACCAGACACAGTTCCAAGCTCTCCATCATTGTCATTAGATGACAAGAGGGAAGAAACTAATTGGATGCTAACATTAGATACTGTTGGATATGAGATTTAGGTTGAGGTCATATTTACCATATACATACAGTGAATCATCTATGTCTCCTGTTCCCTAGGGGTATAGTCACCTATGAGGATGGGGAAACCTTTTATACTCTATGTTTAATCTGCTGTAAGAGGGATGTCATACTTCCCTGGATCTTTTCCTTAAGGACAATAATACCTATGTCCATCTCTTCCTCATAACTTAGGCTCTCTGCATTTGATTGTATGCAATATCCTAAAACCTTTCTTAACAGTTGAGCTCATCCTCAATTCAATAAGCTTCCAAAGGATTTTTAGAAGATGCAAAATCAAGAGATCAACAATTTTTTGTAGAGCATCTTTGTCTTGACAGCTTTCATTCCTATTCTTCTGTATTTTTTGAAGCTTTTCATTTTTTCAAAAATTTGATTAGCTTGAAAATGCAATTGTTCATTTAAGGAAGTTTGCTGTTTGTGGGAGGCTCTAAGCTGAGATTCTAATTTCTTAAGACCTAGCTTATGGGCAGTTAAGGCAGCTTCTTGGTCACCAAATTCAGATTGCAGTTCATCATACTTAGCTTTAAGAGCATTAAATGAATCTAAACACACTATTTAGAACACATTGATACATCATTATTCCACAGTGAAAGCCATTAAGCATGATTGAGTTCTATTATCTGTAGCTTGACTCTACTTAATTGATGTTGACCGTCATCAATGGTATCAATGCTTCCTTTTCAGTTTCACTGGCTTGAAGTCTTGACTCTACTTGTTCTGCCCGTTTCCATATTTTGTAACTTTAAATACTTGCTACTCACCTAGCCAAAAAATGCCCTGTATTATGGCAATTGAAACACATTAACTTTTCTCATATCAAATGTCCACATGCATTTTTTCCATCCACTCTTGGCCCTTCTACCTGTCTTTCTTGTAGAACTTTTAATCTTAATGGCAGTCATAGCAAATCTGCAATTTTATCCATATCTTCCAATTCCAGATCATCTATTTGATCTAGGTCTTCATGTTATCAAATCCACATCATCAGCATTTGTGGCTAGAAAAGAATGGATAACTTCATCAGCAAGACCAGGAGTAGCAGTTGGTGTTGCCTTTGAAGAGGAAGTGGTATAAGTACTATAACTTCCTGAGTTGTGGTTTGGCTTATGCTTGCTTGAAGAGGCTTTAGTTGTGATATAAATGCCACATTATCAGGATGTTTGGAAGAAGATGATGTCTTTGGATGTCTTGTTATTCAAAAGACACTCAGATTATTGTAATAAGTCATTAGTGACAGGTGTGTTTCTCTTGTCAATATTCTTCTTTTGTTCTCTTTGTCATGGTAGACTATCCACGCAACTGGTAGGGACTCAAAATTTGTGGATTTGCATCTTCATCTGACACTCCGCCACCAAGGGCATCCAACTGTGATAGTAGTTTTTGAAAACTATCATACCCTTTCTCCCATGTTTCCTTTAGACGAGATAGTAAATGCCCTCCAAACTGTTGTTTTAATTAAACAGCTTTTTGCTATTTTCTTTGAGTTTGCATTGCCACTCAAACCGTGTCTTGATGGCTGCCCAGATCTTTTGGAATCATCCATGCCATGAAACGTCTGAGATGATCTTTTGAAAAGCCATTAGCGTAGTGTTCTCGCTTTCCTTTCTTTCTCATCAGCAAATACCTGTTCTTCCTGTGTGTGGTTGGAGGAAGAACCCGGTAAACACCATCCTTGCCTTGGTGACCAAGCATCTTCGAGTTTCCATTCTGAAACCACTTCCAACTCATTATTATATATTCAAGAATAATTGTTCCATCCATCGCCTCGTATCATAATCATCTTTTGAAGGACAGGCAGTTGATATTTGAAAGTGTATTTGTGGTGATTATTTGTGGTGGTTTAGCAGGTGCATCTCCTTTGTTGGATGCTTTTGGTGCAGATCCATTCAAAGATGCATCATCATGAGAGGAAAGTTCCTCATCATCTTGAAGAGAGGAAATCATCGTTGGGCAGACTATGACTACTGATTTGGTGGAATAATAGGTTATGATCTTTGTTCATACTTGGTTAGTCCCTTTGGTGGCTCTGATACACTTGTAGGTTCTAATTAACAGGATCTCAAGGAGCCTTAAACGGACTTATAGTCCTTTGAATAAATTTCCATAAGATACTATGAGAGACAATAACCGTGAATACAAATATTGACGCGGAATATCAATATCTATACCAAGATGAACAAGAACAAAATACTAAACTTGATATTACTATTACTATTTAATTGTGAATGCTCAATCAACTGATATCTAAATAACAATGTATATACGTTCCTTTTAATAAACCATAAGGAACCCTAAACGCGTTTTAAGGAGATATGTTTATCTCTTCCTGATTAACGTAAGAGATATATACTATTACTATAATTACAACTGACTTAAAAATTCTACCATAGCAGTAAACTTTAATACTGCCAGACTTAAGTTAATGCTGGCAGACTTAACTTGCTCTACCAGACTTAACTTCTATTACTAACAGTACTAACTATTTTCTATCAGTACTAACTATAACTAACAGACTTAACTTGAATACTAACAGTATTAAGTCTGTTTACAATATTTTCCTAACAATTTTATTAGCCCACAGTTTTTATTATTATTATAATTACCTCATTTTTTCATTTTTTTTAACACTTTATATTACTATGATATAGAGAAAATTTCTTTTTAGAAAATTTAAGTATAAATTTGAACTAAGACTAAATAAATTATTGTTATCGACTATACTTCAAGAATCGTTGATTTAAGTTTAATTTTCGAAAAGAGCACGTATTATTAGTCCGGTTAGAAGCTTATGGGAGAAAAAGCAACAAACTACACTTATGAGCTCTTAAGATTTCCAACTAATCCTTGCTTAGCATCTAACTCATAATTAACTCTATCATTTCTCGTTCTTCGCAAATTTAAGATCTTTAATAAAAAGATCCGCGAATGCTTAGTCAAGTTTATAACGGTTAAGGGACAAAGCTGAGAGCTCAACACGCTCGATCGAGTCAAAATTTATTCTTATTCTACCCAGCAGGAAAGTCAACATTATGATAAAACACTTATTTTATTTTTGAAATTTTTGAAATTTTTTTCATTTTTTTGGTATTTTGGTGGCAAAAACGGGATTACGTGAAAACAACGACTGTAGGCAAAATCAAATCGATAGATCCCCCCATACAAGAACTGAACATTGTTCTTAATGTTTTAAGAAGGGTTGACTCGCTTCTTCTCACCCCTTTTATGATACCAATAAATATAAATACACAAAAATGATCAGAATCCGCGAGACCAATTAAACCGGAAGCAGTATAGAGTGTTCCTGGGTCGTTATGTCCCAACGAGGCTTGAATAGAAAATAGAATTACGGATTGATGTTTGATGATTGAATGACAAAGATTTGGATATGATTGGGCACTAAACCTAATAGGCAAAAGCACTCAAAAATAAGCAAGGAAAATAAGCTAGGACAAGCATAAAAGCTAGAAATAGTAAAAACACTTAAAACTTTTACTCTAATACAGAAATAAGCTCAAATAAACTTAAGACAAATCAAATAAGCTAAGCTAACTCTAAATAAGCAAATTCAGCATGCAATTAAGCTAAATTAAACAAGAGAAACACAGCAGTACTAAAAACAGTACTAACAGTATTAACTACCAGTACTAACTTAGAGTTAGTACTGCTAGCTTTAAGTTAGTACTGCCAGTTCTAATAAAACACAAAGAAACAAGAAATGAGCAAATAAGCTAAAACAGATATTTAACTATCCCTAATAAGCATTTAGACATAAGAATAAGCAACTGCAATAAACTAGAATGGAGAATAAACTAAAAAGCTACAAACTGATACACTATTGAAAATACTTTGAAAAGGAAAATAAGCTTAAATAAGCTTACTCCTAAAGACAGTAAAGGAAAATGGTTTAATCTACTCTAAAAAGCTAAGGAAATCTTAAATAAGCAGGAATAATAAGCTGATAAGCTTAAATGAACCACCAGTACTAACAGTTTTAACTAACGGTACTAACTTGGAGTTAGTACTGCTAGTGTTGAGTTAGTACTGCTACCTTTGAAATCCAAGAAAATGAACTAGCAGTACTAACTTGGAGTTAGTACTGCTTGTTCCAAACAGCCCTTAAAATTTTCAAAACTCATTTTTTATTTCAAATTGATTAAAAACAGATTATCAAATAACAAATTAACACACTTATCAGCAGATTTCAATCAGGAATAAGCACTTAAACAAGCTGAATTAGTCTAGCAGTATTAACTCAAAACCAACAGTTTTATCAAATGAACTAACAGTACTAACTAAGAAAGTGATACAAACTACTTTTTAAACTAACAACTAAGCAAGACAAGCACTAGACATCATAATAAAGCATGCATAAGTAAACATAGGTAACTAATAAGCACTAGTTAGCAGTTCTACAGTAAATAAGAAATATAAGAAAAAGAGAGACTTACAACACCCTTGCTCAAAACAGGGTTAAATAAAGAGTCTACAAGCTCTAGCTTGCATAAAACAAGCTAGTGAGAGTCCATAAGCCCATCCAGAACTGGCTTATCATCCATAAAGTAAGCTGAGGTATATTTGAGAGTGATTTTTGTGATTTTCTCTTTGCTTCTTAGCTTTTTAAGTTTACTGAATTAAAGCAGCTTATAAATAAACTGTATTGAGAGCTTTTTGAATTCTAAACACCACAATTAAGAAACTTAACACTTGGAATTGTAAATTGACTTAAAACCTCAAATTGCATTAAAACTTGAAAGTGTTACAAAGCTGAAAGTAAAAGCTGTAAATGACTTTAAAATGAGCTGAGTTATATTAAAAATTAAGCTAAGATTAAAAACTAACTAAAAAACTCTGAACTCTTTTACAAGGCTTACAAAAGGCTCTATTTATAGCCGAAGTCTCCATCTTTTTGACTTCTTTCTTCTGTGTTTCTTTGTAGAGATAAAACCAAGTGTGCTTGTTGTGTGAGGAGATTCTAAAACAAATCCCAGCCTTTAATTTCTTTTGTGCTTCTTTTGAGTCAATCACAGCCATTGAAAATACTTGGGAATGGTGAGGGATTGCCAACATGGCCTTTATACAGCTGGGGGGAAATAGTAGGAGTGGTTGAAATGATTTTTCTAGGGTGTTGAGTGGTTTTGCAGGGTAGAAGGTATGGGACGACATCCAAGTTGTATCTGGGTTTTGTTGGGGCGGGAAAGAAGGCTTTTGGGGAAGTTGGCAGCTTTGTCCCCTCAAGTTATATAACTTGAATGCAATCTTTGCCCGGTTTGCAATTTCAACCCTTTGCCTTTTATTCTTGTAATACATCTTGAGGTTTGGCAATTTTAGTCCCTCAAGTTGTATTTTCTTCACTTGGTTGACTTTTGACTTTGTCCTTTCCATTCGTGCTTTTGGAACCCCACCTCCGAACACCCCCCCCCCCCAGCACTCACTCTTTTGTTTGTTTTGGCTTTTTCTTTTTGTTTCTTTTCTTGAATATCCGTTTCCTGCACAATACCAAATACAAAAATATAAACATACATAGTTCATTTTTGGTACGTTTTTAGTCATTTAAGTCCGTTTTTAATGGAAAATGGTATGTGTAATTAAGCACATACCAAAATCCCCCATACTAAGGTATTGCCGTGTCCTCACACAATGTTATGAAGTAAACACTCAAGAAAACTAAGAATCTCGATCCCCCTTAACTAAATACCTCAAAAAGTAGCAAAGTGTTCATCAAGGGGAACTAAAGAATCAATAGTTTTGACAAGTCCCGTTTTCACCATTTTTTTGTACACTAACTATCCCTAATATTTTTGGATTTTCCTTTTTCTTTTCTTAATATGTTTGACTTCCTTTATTTTATCAGCACTGGGATCATAGAATGAGAAGCACCCATAGAATAATCTACGGATGTCCTGACGGATAAATTCATCGTCCCCAATTTTTCACTAGATCCAAACCAAGCAATTAAACAAGATCATTTGTCAATATAAGTCTAAATGTTAAGCACTCATACTTATGACTTGTGAACTTTTAACTCCCAACATGGATATATGATTTAAATGTGTGTACTCATTTCAACTCAACCATAGATCAACTTATTTCCATAGTCGTAATTCAAGATGAATCACGACTCAAAGCAACAATTTATTAGGACCTTGCAACTTGATTTTAAAGAACGAAAATTTAACTGTAGAACTTTTTGTAACATCTTCATCATTATAATCATAAGTTCTTAAAGCTAGGAATGCGTTGCTTAGTTTGAACACCTACCTAGGCCTCGCTCCCTAGTAGGATATCACAACCAACGACCGGTGTTCTTAGTTTGAAAACCCACCCCGTTGCTAGCGTAGTGGGAAATCACATCAACACCTTCTTCCTAATATGGCTAAGGATAGGTGTCTTAGTTTGAACCCTCACCTAGACCTCGCTTCCTGGTGAGATATCACAACACACCAAATCCCTAGAAGTAAAGACGTCTTAGTTTGAACCCCCACCTCGTTGTTAGCGGAAGAGTGGGGATATCTTGAACATCTTTTTATTTGTTTTTTTTACTCCATATTACTCAATTGTATTGCTTTCATTGGCATATTTTCATTATTCATGCATTTTTGCATTCATATTTCATTCATTGCTTTCTTTTGGCATTTTAACTTGCAAATTACTTAAGAACAGAAAAAACTTTGCTTTAAAGAATCAATGTTACAATTTAAAGACTTTTTCTAAATAACATCGATTGACTTAGTTGAATTGAATGAGCACGTATGATTAGGTGGATTAAAGCTAAGGGAGAAAAAGGCCACAAGTTACTCTTAAGTATTAGAAGAATCTTGCTCGCACATAAACTATATTTAACTATATCAATTCTTGTTCTTCACCTTATTAAAATTCGAAAGCAAATTAGAATTTCGTGAAGCTTAGCCTACATGCTGGTAGTTGAGGAAACTAGCTAGGTTCAACACGCCTGATCGATTATTTGTCAAAAATTATTCTCATTCTACCCATTAGGAAAGTCAAAACTGTGACAAAACACTTATTTTATTTTTGAAATTTTTGAAATTTTTTCATTTTTTATAACTTTTTTGGTGGTAAAAACGGGATTACGTGACAACAACGGCTGCAGGCAAAAATCAAATCGAAGATCCCCCCCATACTAGAACTAAACATCATCCTCGATGTTTTGAAAGGGGCTCCTACGTAAATCTAAGGCCGTTTATTAAGTGTGCCAAAAGATAAAACGTTGGTCGATTAGATTAGGATATCAGGATTCCCAAAATGAAGCTGAGGATGTGAAACTTTTGATAAAAATACAAGCACGAGAGTCTTTACAATCTGGGAAATCCTGGACATATAACACAAAGTACGAAACACAGGTAATGGAAGAGGCGAGCCTCCAAACACAAAAACACTTATTTATTACTACTGATAAGCATGGGGTGCCTCCCACGAAGCGCTTGTTTAAGGTCGCTATGCTTGACCCGTCCTCGAATTTATTGGTCCATGGGGAACGTCTGGAGGTCTGGGACTACCTCAGTAGGTACGTCCCCTCCAAAGTAGTGCTTCAAACGGTGACCATTCACTTTGAAATTTGGCCTGGAGTTTTGGGATAACTCGACAGTGCCATATGGAAAAACTTGGGTTACAGTGAATGGTCCACTCCAGCGGGTCTTAAGCTTGCCCAAGAAAATCTTTAATCTAGAGTTAAAGAGGAGGACTCGATCACCGACGTTGAAAATGCGGTTTTTGATCTTGGAGTCATGGATTCTCTTTGTTTTCTCCTTGTAAATCAAAGAATTTTCATAGGCATGATCACGAAGTTCATTAAGTTCATTGAGTTGAACTTTTCTGTGATCACCCGCGGTTTTGATATCAAAGTTTGTATGCTTAAGGGCCCAGTAAGCTTTGTGCTCCAACTCAATCGGTAAATAACATGCCTTTCCATATACAAGCTTGTACGGAGTGCACCCGATGGGTGTTTTGTAAGCTGTACGAAAGGCCCAGAGAGCGTCATCGGTCCTTTCAAGAATTCTTTTTAAACCACGATTCGATACCTCAACTTGTCCACTTGTTTGTGGGTGATACGCGGTGGATAGACGATGAGTGACTCCGTATTTAAGCATGACCTTTGCAAACTGGTCATTGCAAAAATGGGTTCCGCGATCACTTATGATTGCACGAGGGGCACCAAATCTGGAGAAGAGAGTTTTAAGAAATTTGCAAACAACTCGGGCATCATTGGTGGGGAGCGCTTTCGCTTCAACCCATTTTGACAAGTAATCGACTGCCACGAGTATATATTTGTTCCTTCTTGAAGACGGGAACGGCCCTATGAAATCAATTCCCCAAATGTCAAAGATTTCGTAAACTTGGATAGAGTTTTGTGGCATCTCATCACGTTGCGAAATTTTGCCTTGACGTTGACAAATGTCACATCGGGTGACAAAGTTGTAAGCATCCTTGTAAATTGTGGGCCAATAAAATCCTGAATCAAAGATCTTTTTAGCGGTGTAATTGGCACCGTAGTGTCCCCCGGTGGGTCTATTATGGCAAGCTTCGAGGATGTCGAGAGCTTCCTTGCCGTGCACACACCGCTGGATCACTTGATCCGCACATATCTTAAACAAGAAGGGGTCGTCCCAAAAGTAGTGTTTGACGTCTTTGAAAAACTTTCTTTTCTGCTGAGACGACATCCCTTTGATCATAAAATTCCCCGCATGGTAGTTTGCAAAATCGGCAAACCATGGGGCATTATCATCACCACAAAAGATAACCATCCCAAGTGTCTCGAGAGGAAATGTTTCCGTAATTTCCTTTTTCTCGAGCTCACTTTGATGGGGATTTTCAAGTCTAGAAAGGTGGTCGGCGGCGAGATTTTCTGCTCCTTTTTTATCACGGATAACGACATCAAATTCTTGGAGCAGCAAAATCCACCAGAGCAATCTTGGCTTAGCATCCTGCTTAGCAAGCAGGTACTTGAGAGCCGAATGGTCGGTATACACTATGCTTTTGGACAAGATAAGATATGGCCGGAATTTCTCGAAAGCATACACTACGGCAAGTAATTCTTTTTCCGTTGTAGTGTAATGTGCTTGAGCCTCGGTCATAGTTTTGCTTGCATAGTGTATCGGCTGGAAGTGCTTGGTCTTACGTTGCCCTAGGACTGCCCCAACAGCAAAATCACTTGCATCACACATGATTTCAAAGGGAAAGTCCCAATCGGGAGCAACTAGAATTGGAGCCTGGGTTAACTTCATCTTAAGGGTTTCAAATGCTTCGATGCATTCCTTCGAGAAGATAAACGGAGTTTCTTTTTCAAGGAGGTGGGTCATAGGCCAGGCGATTTTGGAAAAATCCTGAATAAATCGTTGGTAGAATCCGGCGTGACCGAGAAAACTGTGAATACCCTTCACGGTAGTGGGATGAGGCAATTTTGCAATGACATCAACTTTTGCCTTATCAACCTCAATCCCGGACTTAGAAATCTTATGGCCAAGGACTATTCCTTCCTTGACCATAAAGTGGCATTTTTCCCAATTTAGCACAAGATTGGTGTCTTCACACCTTTGGAGCATTTTGTCTAAATGGGAAAGGCAAGAGGAGAAAGAATCACCGAAAACCGAGAAATCATCCATGAAGACTTCCATGGTTTTCTCAATCATATCGTGAAAGATTGCAACCATACACCTTTGGAACGTGCCCGGTGCATTGCATAACCCAAAAGGCATGCGACGATAGGCAAATGTCCCGTAAGGGCAGGTGAAGGTAGTCTTCTCTTGATCAAGTGGGTCAATCGGGATCTGAAAGTAGCCGGAGAATCCGTCCAAAAAGCAATAGTACTCATTTCCGGCTAATCTTTCAAGCATCTGATCCATAAATGGCAACGGGAAATGGTCTTTACGAGTTGCATCATTGAGTTTTCGGTAATCGATGCAAACTCGCCATCCCGTAACCAACCTAGTGGGTATTAACTCATTTTCTTCATTTTTTACCACGGTTATGCCTCCCTTCTTAGGGACACAATGAACCGGGCTTACCCAGGGACTGTCAGAGATAGGGTAAATTAACCCGGCATCAAGAAGTTTGATAACTTCTTGCTTAATAACCTCATGGATTTTGGGGTTAACTCTTCTCTGATGTTGAACTACGGGTTTGGCATTTTCCTCCATCAAAATCTTATGGGTGCAAAACTGTGGATCTATCCCCTTAATATCAGAAATCTTCCAAGCTATGGCATGTTTGTGTGACTTAAGAACCTTGATCAGGGCGGTTTTATCCTCATCTTTCAAGTTTTTAGCGATTATGACGGGTAATTTGTCATCACCCTCCAAAAACGCATACTCAAGATGGGATGGTAAGTCTTTGAGTTCTAGGTCGGGAGGATCTTCACATGAAGATTTAATCTTTTCAGGCACATTAATTTCACAAACTGGTGACGGAGAGAGATTTGGGTCACTATTGATCACACTTAACAATTCCTCAAGGTAAACAATATCTCCCTCAGAATCATAGATGCCGTCAACACCCGGTGGTATTGAATCATCGTGTTCAAGAAATGCATCGATCTCTTCCATTAGAAAATCACTCCTTCGTAGGAGTGAAAGAAAGATGAGAGAGAGAATCAATCATAAGGTCCGAAGGGAAGAGGGATTGCCACTTTCAGAATTTTCCAAGTACTCTTAACATATTCTTCACAAGCAATGACAATAAACTCGACCGGTTAACCGATACAATGATAATTATAGGAGAAAGTTTAGTAATCACCCAACTTTGGAAGGTCCACAGATGGTCAATCAATGTCCTAAGGGTCCATTTGTTCACCGTAGAACATCTATTTAAGGCACGTGCCGTCCTCAAGAAAGTTCCTCTAAGATTAGAAGAACTCTAGATCGGCAACGTAATCAACGACCACAAAATCGGCAGGAAAGAAGAATGTTCCAACTTTTACGAAAACATCCTCAGCTATGCCGGTTGGAGTAGAAATCGTATCGATCGCAAGTATCAAGTATCATTCGGGTTTTGGTCAAAGCTGGGAGATTTAGTTCTTTCCAAATGGAGAGAGGCATTAGGTTGATGCTTGCACCGAGATCGGCCAAGGCTAAGCATTCATTCATCTCCGGAAAGTCACACGGTATAAGAAATCTACCGGGGTCTCCAAGTTTCTCGGGAAACTTTTTTAGGATAACCGCCGAGCAATTCTCGTTTACCGGTGTCTTTGTCAACTCAATTATCTTATCTTTGTCATTGAGGAGTTTTCTAAACATTGGTGCAAATTTGGGCATGTGTAGGAGAGCGTCCGCGAAACTTAGCTCGAAATGGAGATTCCGAAAAATCTCCATAAATTTTGAAGCTAGAAGATCGTCTTTTTCACGGAGCTTCTCTTTGTTGGCCCTTGAAGGATAAGGTAATGTTGGTTTAGTCTTTGAAGCTACAACGGGCTCACCAATTTGGTCATTAGTTTGGACCACCGGAGGTTGGATGTTTTCGGTGCTTGGTTGCACCGTATCCTTTGTCACCTCGGGTTCATTTTCCATCTCTTTAGGAATTCTTTAGGAAGAGAAGAAATTTGAGGTCCATTATAGGAAACACCGCTTCGGGTAGTGATTGCTTTCACATCACCTTTCGGGTTAGCAATGGTGTTGCTTGGAAGAGAACCCGAGCCCGAAGTAGAAGCGGTATTACTATTCACGAATTTAGTGATCAGGTCCGTTATATTTGCCATTTGATTTTGCATATTTTGCATAACCGCGTCATTAGCTTTGACGTAGTTATCAAAATCAGACTTAGACACACCTGGTGCTGGAGGAGCTGGAGCGGGAGCTTGGTAAGGTGGAGCTTGAAAAGTCGGGGGTTGATTAATCTGGGGTTGGTAAACTTGTCCTTGATTGAAATTATTACCCCGATTTTGGTTAAAATTGTTCCCCTGATTTTGGTTGAAATTGATCCCCCGATTTTGGTTGTTTTGATGGTTTTGCACAGGAGGAAAACCGGGAGGTCGAATTTGGTTTGCAACCATCTGAGGTCGGTAACTGGCATTCCCTTGGTTGTAGTTAACTGCGGCGGCTTGTGACACGTACTCTTGAATATTGTCACGATAAACGTTGCCATCGGTGGCTGGACAATTTTGGTAAGAATGACCACCCCCCCACCCCCCCCCCCCCCCCCACCCAACCCCCCCCTCCCCACCCCCCACACCCGCGCCGCCCCCACCCCCCCACCCGCCCCCCCCCCCCCCCACCCTACCCCCCCCCCCACCCCCCCCCCCCATCCCCCCCCCCCCACCCCCCGAGCAAGTTACACAACTTGCTCGACCGGCTTTTACGGGGAGCGGTAGCTGAGATTTGTTTTCTAATCGAGAATTAATGCTCTAACCATATTTTTAAGTTCAGCAACATCGGATGAAACTGCTGGGGTAGAAGAGCTCGTACTCACTATGGCAATGACTACCTTGCTTCGTGATTGACAAACTTTGGACTTGCTCTTGATGATTTTTAGGCATTCTCGAGGCATTTTATCCAAAAAGTTACCACCCGAAGCGGAGTATCAATGAATCATATCATTCGAAGTTTAGGGCATTATAGAATGTATCGAGTTGATGCAATTCGAAAACGCCATGATTGCGGCCTCCCCAAGAAAACATTTGAATCGGTCCCATGCCACTAAACGTTTCATCAAATTTTGTTGAAATCTCGTGATTTTCATTTCGAAGATTATTGTTGTTATTAGAGGGAGGAAGAATTGTTAAGAATTTCGAAACAAGATCCATCCCATTAAGAATCGATCGAGGGGTTCTTTTTTCAAGCCAAATCCGGGTGGCCCCCTCGTGGGAAAATGGGAAAAGCATAAGCTTAACCGACGTACTCGGGACGTTCGGGAACTTCATCGTAGAAGTGATCTTGTTGAAATATCAGATGTGAGCATGTGGGTCTTCTTTATCATGTCCAAAAAATTGCTTGTTTTGAATAAGATTAAGTAGAACATGGGGCACCTTGATCTCAAAGTTGTTCGCGTAATTTCGTGACAACGATCGCATCTTCGTAACCCTTGTGGTGCTTCAATTAAATTGGCGCCATATACGATTATCGGCCAACGTAACTATGGGAGAGTTTGAAAGTTTCTTTATTTTTTATTTGGTGTTTCTCAAGATTGGGTGATTCAACAGAAGTTTGTCGGACTTGTTGTTGTCGACTTTTACGGGCTTAATAACGAGTGCGCATGCACAAAATAGAAATATAAAAAGAAAATTTACACTAATTTTTTTTTGGTTTTTCAATGATTTATTCATAATTTATTTTAACGGACAACGAGATAGGACAACTTCAACCAAATAATCTACTTACTTCACGGTAGCTCTCAAAAAGATAAACACACAGGTGAGCGGAGGAGAAGGAAAGCACAGTACTTTTAAGAACCTATCTCCTTTAGGGTCGTAGTTCGTTGGAACAACCCACCTTATACCCACTTTTTAGTTTGTTTAACTTTTCAAGGTGAGCCGTACGTCGTATGCGACACAAATGGCAAGTTTTTAAATATTTGATTCGAAAAATTGATGATAATACTTTAGTAAAAGTATTATATAATTGATGAATTTTATTTCTCGATTAAGACAATGTTTTTATTTTTGGTTTTTCTCGTTTTATAAATATATACTAAAAAGAAATGAAAAATATTTTTGTATTTTCATATAAAAATAAAAGAGATATTCACAAATTCAAACACAATTTGTCAAACGTAACGATAATCGTTTCACAGCCTCCCCGGCAGCGGCGCCAAAAATTGATTCGTCAATAGTATATATATAATATATAAGCAAACAATCAACCAATTACCCTTAGCCAAGGATTGGTCAAGTATTCACAAATTAAAATATATATGTTTCCGGAAGTATGATTCCCGGGTCGTATGTCCCAACGAGGTGTGCAATTTGAGAATCGTATGACGAGTTGATAATTGATGCTTGAATGGAACGATGATTGATTGGATTTTTCTATTACTATGATTAAAAATGCAAAAACGAATAAATTAAACCTAAAAACGAAAGCTATAACGCTTAAATCCTAAAACGGAACGGAAAACGAGGGTCAAAAACCTAAATTTTGCAATTTTAACCCTAGAACAATTTTTAAACTAAAAATAGATTCTACTTGACTAAAAACAAAGTTTAAAAAAAACTAGACTAAAAACGGAGTTCGTTTGGACCAAAAACGAGTCAAAAGAAAAACGGGAACGAATCCCGTTTGGAAAAATGATCCTACGGGGAAACAAATATTTTTCCTAGAAACTATATGACAAAAGAAATTTTTTAAAAAAAAGTTTATATTTTTCTGATTAATATTTTAATTTTTATGATTTTTTAAAGTTTTAAAAGAAAATAAATTATAAAAAAAATACTAAAAGTTTATAAAAAAATCTAAAAATTTTACGAAAAATAGTTAAAGATTAACAGATCCTATGAAAAATGAAAAAGCTTACACAGCTTATCAAATAAGCCGTGTAATAAGCTAAAATGGGTTGTGGGCTATTGGGCCAAAAAGCCCTCTTATATTTGATTTGGAAATCCTCTACCGGATGAGCTATTGTAGCACAGCGGTAGATGTATTGGGTAAATTGTGTGGGATTGAGGGTCGAAGTCTCAGGTTCGAGCCCTTGGCTCACTTGGGGCTTCCCCTCTCCCATACATTTTTAACTTCATTTTTTTATAACTTTTTTGAAAAGCAGAAAATAAGCAAATTTAAAAAAGACAAAATTTTTATTTTTCAAAAATAAGCACGAAATAAGCTAAAAAAGACAGACTTAACCTTTTTATACACTAAGTTATAAATAAGCTAAGTGATAGGGCTTAATGGACTAAATAAGCACACAATTAACAAATAAGCTAAGGACCTAATTATACTAAACCAAATAGCTGAAAGAACAAAAAAAAACAGCTAAGACTACAAATAAGCAACAAAAAAGGACTGGATTGAGCAAGGACCAAGACTAGTGGTCTAAAACCTTCCTTGGGACACTTTTGGGGCTTATTTTTAAGTCCTAAAATGGATCCCTATGGGAAAATGGGGCCCACAGCTTAGAAGTATGGCCAAAAAGCTCCAATAAGCTGCAAAGGCTTTGGGCTTTGAAACACAAATAAGCCCTTGGAAGGGCTTATAAAAAGGCTGCTTGGTCTTTTTAAAACCAAACTCAATTTTTCAAGGAAAGTAGGGTTGACTGATGGCTTAATTTTAAGCCATCAAATAAGCTCGAAATTAAAATCCAACCCCAAACAGATCAAGTACTACTTGGCATGAACTTATGCTCGAATTTTGAGCATCTAAAAGGTGCTTTCACTTGCTGAAAATTTGAAAGGTAAATTGGACTTTTAAGCTTTGTAGAATACTAGTAATCTTATGATCAAACCAAGAACAAGAGTGAGATGTGGGTTGTGATGTTAGATGGAAAGAATGGATGGAATGGATGATGTTTATTAGATAGAATGTAACAAATGGAACAACCACCCCTCTCCAAGGCTAGGAGAGGGTTTATATACTTCCTATAGGCCGGCCCATGGGCTATGATGGGCTTCCCATGGGTCTTGGGCCGGACTAGATTACTAATCTAATCATTACATAAACTACGAGCTAAGACTATTACAACTTGGAAGTGACCGACACTTTTGTTTATAAACAATCTCCCCCTAAGGAGGTCACATCAATTTACAAAACTTAACCAGCATACTATGCTTTCATCTTTAGACTTTAGGCTCGTACTCTAGACTTTCTCTTGTGGAATAAGTTGTAGTGTCATTGATTTCAGGATTAAGCTTGTTCCTTGAACTTGTAATTGACAATGTGATCTGACAAACTTGAGATCATCAAACAATCACAATCCTCTTTACGCCAACTTGTCAACTTTGCCATCTTGTAGCTTGCCGACTTTCTGGACCGACATGCTCATACCATTCTTGATTTGTTGATTTGGAAAGCATATAATGTTGCTCTTTCTGAAATTCCTTTAACTTAACGACATCGTCACTCGAAAAAAGACGTTCGTATCAGAGTGACGAAACTTCTTTGAAATTCTTGACTTTAAATACTTCTCACTTCAAGAAAAATGTACGTATCAGAGTAGCGGAATCTTGAAACATGTACTTAACTTTCATGATGTCTTATGTTTTGTCGGTCGGTATGAACATGTGCAATGGATCTTGTGGTTCAGCAGGAATCAGGAACCTACACCACCATCTTTAAATAAGCCTGCATGAAAAACATTAGCAATAAAGCAGGACTAATATGGCTTTGTCATTCGCCCATGTTTGGTTGGAGTAACCTTCAAATCCGTGAGGATCGACCTGTGATCAGATAGATTCAATTTAAGAAGAATCTTCTTGACAGGATTTCCAGCTGTAGTATTAAATCTTTCTAACACATAAGTATTAGATTCATCGTACTCAGCATGTTCTCATTATCGGAACGTCTCAAAGCAGACAGCACGATAAGAGTGAACCAGTGAGTTACTATCTCACCGATTGATATAGAAAATTGATTTGAAAATCAAGTCGTGTAATCACGTGCAAAATTGTTTTTTGTGACACACCGAGAGTGTTAAACATTACAAAATTCATTAACAACCGTTGATCTATTCCTGGAACAATTTTGATTCTTAAAGAATCGCACCATCGAGCTTTCCAGATGTCATAAGATTGATTCATAACGTGGAGGGGGAGAACTTACAAGTTACCTACCATGAGCTTGTCTGATGTTGGCTCAAGCATGATTTCCATCTTCATTGTGAATACCTAAGTATCACTCGGATGTTCTGGCAAAATCACAAGGATCTTGCATAGGACTCTAACGATATTACTTGATATTCACATTGTGTAAGAAAACCAGCCGAAATTAATGACACGAGTCCTAATGAGATTAATGGATGATCACTTTTTGCTCTAGACTCAATTGGTGCACTTTTAATTTTAGTGATCGGAGGCTGGAGCCTGAGTGCCACCTTTTCAATAACACTACTCGGAGTGAGATAAGTTAATAGAAATGAGTGTATCTCTTGTGAGTTTTGAAACAAAGCCTTTTCCGACCTAGAGTGGCAGGGAGGGGTTAGTGGCATAGCGTCATTGGGTCCATGACTGTCTTCAATGTCAGACAACACCTAAGTGTTTCTGACAGCATATGTATTGACCCGGTTTCTGCCTAAGTGTATGGAGGGCTTCTTTCTTTTCACCCTTTATCCTTACATTTCTTTTTCATTCTTTAACCCCTTCAATGCTTACCGAGACTTCATAACTAACACCTTGTTGGGTTTGTTCCAGTGTTAGCTCCATCTCAGTCGGCATTATTCCCGATTCTCACTTTTTCTTTTTTTTTTTTTTATTTTTAAATTTTTTTTTTTTTTTTTTTTTTTTTTTTTTTTTTTTTTTTTTATTTTTTTTTTTATTTTATTGTTTTTTTTTTTCTCCTTTTTAATCATACCTAAGGACTTCTACACTAACTAGTGGATATCCCTGGGTAGATCCCTCCGGTTCTGGCTGGATCATGGGATTTGAATACCTATACCTAACCACCTTATAACTCCATAAAATTAAGTACATGGTCGGTCTTTTAGGGTATTCCATCACCATTACAAACCAAAATCATTGAAAAATTCATTCAAAGTGTTTGATATAAATATCAAAAGGTTTACACTTTGAATGTTTTTAATCATCACTAAAAGCTCCCCCTTAACATGTGCATCATAATCGTAGTACATGCTAAGTGTGGAGTGCATCGAGTCCATTTTAATTGATTACTTCTGTCAATATACATTAAGTCCAGGTTAATCACATTTTCTCCCCTTATCCAAAATGTTAATCCCTTGATATTTTGGATATCAATTGATTAACCGTTCGGGGACAAAATGATGTATCGAGCAAATGGAACATATTAATTGCACCACCCACCCCCCCCCTTTCCAAAATTCTAACTTTTGAGGGTTTATAAGATGGTGCCGAGTACAATTATTTGAAAGATTTTGAATTTACTAAGAAATTCTTGAAAATTTTGTACTCGAGCACACCTTATTATCACCATTAAGTCTACACTATGTATATTCACAAGATTATTATGTACGAGGTTTGACCTGAATGATGAGAACATCATATGATAGAATCATATGGTTCTTTTGTCGCAGCCGTAGGTCTCCTTCGTACAATCTCCTACCAACGAACTTTCTAAGCTCCTCATTAACCTTCTTTCTTTCAAGAAGTTGTCAATTTGATCTTTCTGTCCAAGCACTCTTTAGCGTTGCTTCAGCTTTCTTTCCAAGTTATGAAAGTCTTTGCATCAAACTTCGAGGATAGAACAGATTCAGATACATATGTAACTTGACCTGTGTGGTTGGTGTTGATGTTTCTTAGCTTCCCCCAAAACCAACAATCCCTTACATGATTAGATTCTGAACTTTCTTTAAGCCGCATCAACCAGTCTAATGATAAATACACAGATATCCGAAGTACACAGTTAACTCCTTTCAAGAATTTGTTACCGTAACACCAAAGTCAATTAAGTCCCGGATGTCCATATTTCTCCTTCACGATAGTGATGATATAAATTGAAACACCAAAGTCAACTAAGTCCCGTATATCACAATTTTTCCACCTGAGTAGTCAAAATGAAAACACCTAAGTCAACTAAGTCCTAAATGTACTCATTTCTTTCTGCAGAATACTGACTAACTTAAGGAATCATCATACTTATCAAACCTATGTGTACCTCTTTTGTCAACTATTTCTACTCTCTTTGAAAAAATAAGCTTAGTGATTAACCGTTTGAGGAAGCATTTATTGAATCAGAAAGAATTCTTCTCACGTTTTAAATAATTATACTCCCAACACTTCCCCCTGGGGACTCAAATGATGCATATTGACTAATGACGATATGTCTCTTCCACCATGTGATTGAAATAGTGCACCCGAAAGAAACAAAGAAAGGCCTAAAATTTAAAGAAGCTAACCTCAAAAGACAAAAGAAGGTAACTTCAAAAGAAGGCCATGGACTCTATCAAGTATACATCTACTCCTTCCCCTTGCTGGTTTTGACACCTCGGAATCAGCAAAACCTTGTACGCACACATACTTGAGATTGTGTTTGAGGTATAACTAAGCTTAGATCTATCCCGTGAGAATCAACTTCAAGGCATTTAAAAACTAGTTGATTATTTCCAAACAATCCTAAGTCTTTTACAACTATCAGGTGTTGGCAATATTGATCGAATGTCGTTTAAAGCCTATACTCACTAGGTCTTATATTTCAAATAAGTCCCTAAAGTTTGAAACAAATGACATCTAAAGCTCGTGTAGTTAAAATCCATTAACTCCCCTTGAAATTGTTATCCGTCATTATCAAAAACTTTATCCATTTATTCCGTGACCTATTTTGAAAGATCGTTTTAAAAGATTATTTGATGACGCTTTCTCCTCTCAAATAACGACCCATTTTCTATTTAAAGAGTTGTTGTCATTGTTTGAGTGGTCAAATTGTCTTTGAAAATCTTTTATGTGATTACTGAAAACACTGATTCATTTTGAAAACAACTTTTTACCGATAAAAATAAGATTTCTCTTATTTTGATACATAAGCGCACTGACACGTATACTTATGGAATAAAGGAAGCACGGGTTATGTTGCAAAGTAAACACAAGCCTTTGAATGAATATAAAGTAATTCATTCCTAAGAAAAAATAAATTTCCCGTTGTGAGGTCAAGTTGTCTTTTTGACGACATACTTGCCTTGAAGATGAAGACCGGGTTACTATTGGAAATAATAGCAAGCCATTTTGGCATGTTTTGAAAGCTTTTGAAACTTCTGCTCGAACTTCATTTACAGCCTCGTATCATTATTGAATGACATTTCTAAGACTGTAAATGTTATCGATTTTCAGAAGACATGCCAGAGATACAATTTTTTATTTTTTTTTTTAATTTTTTTCTTTTGTTTTTGTAAAATTTTATAAAAAAGGAAAATCTTTTTGGATTTTTTATGTTTTCATATATACATATGTATAGGAT
>BQNB010060262.1:5027-36996 GCA_026074375.1 Tanacetum coccineum
ATATATATATAAAAAATGAAAAATGATGAAAAATGCAAAAATATAATAAACTGTGGGTTGATAAAAGTTTGCTGCATCTTGTCGGCTCACAATCGATGTTACAGCCTTCTAAAGAAAACCCATAGTAAGAATAATAATCCAAGACTGATAAAAGTTTGCTGTATCTTGCCGGCTCACAACCGATGTTACAGCCTTCTAAAAGGTCGAGGAAGTTACCGAAGTCGAAATATGTTTGCTACATCTTGTCGGAGGCGTGGCCGATGTTGTAGCCTTCTAAAGGACTGAGGTTTAATAATGTTGCTTAATTTTTGTCTTATTTTGTGCCTTAAAGAGCCTAAGGGTATATGGTGCAAATAAGATTGGTCCATTCATGTCTTAAAGAGCCCTAAGGTATATGACATGAATGGTGCCTTGCTTAAGTAGCCTTGCCTCGATGTGGACTTTATTCTTGATGACATTTGATCTTTTGAAAAGGGCTAGGAGCTAATTATTGCGTTCTTAACCGTTACGCTTTATTTTTGGAATTAATAAGTATCAAAATAAAAGTCTTAAAGAGCCTTCGGGTATATGACTTAAGTAAAATCTTGAGATACAAAAGTAGGATTTACGGGAGGAAAAGTAAGTACACAATTAGTATTTATGAGTAGTGTTAGTGTCATGACTTATAATTGACAATGATCTTGTTTTTAAGCTTAGCATGGGAAAAGTGAAAAATCAGGGATGATGAAATTATCTATTAGACACTTAATTGTGCTTTTTATTCTATGATCCTTAAAATTACTAATGAGGTAATGAAAACAATACATTATGTCAATACATGAATAAGTTGTAGATAGTTAATTATTAAGAAAAATCATAAAAATGGAAAAAGTTTTGAAAATGGGAAATCGAGTGTTTTATAACTTGTGACTTCTTAACTCTTCCCACAAATATTTTGCTACTTTTCAAAGGTTTAGTCTGGGGAATTTTCGAGGTATTTGGTTATAAGGCATGTGATATTGCGTGAGGACACACAATCGTTTAGTTTGGGGAATTTTGATAAGTGTAGAATACACATATCCGTTTGTACCTAAAAATAACCCAATTAAACCCAAAACAGACCAAAAATGGCAAAAATATGCTTGTATTTGTGTTTTGTGTGTGCAGGTACGGATAAGTCAAAAATCGCAAGAAAACAGTCAAAAACAAGCAAGCACGGACACGAGAATCTGAAGAGTACAAAAAGAAGCCAAAGGATCAAAGCCGAAGCCAGAAAAGTTAAATCCAGTCAAAGATGGTCAATAAAAGTCAACAAAGCCCAAAACCCTAGCCCATGTCCTTTTATAACAATCACAAGGGATAAACTTGCATTTCTTGAAAGTTACTTATAACTAGAAAAAGGGAAAAGAAACACAAGGGCCAAATTTGCAATTATACCAAAGTCCAACAGTTTTTAACTGTCAAAAAAGGGCGCGAAAGGTGTTACTATTCACCTTTCTTCCCCGTTTCACCATCTAAGGTAAAACAAAGGGCAAATAAGAATTAAAGGGTTTGTTAGTCAATTCATGAGCTCCTAAACACAATGGCAAGGACAAATTAGTCTAATCAAGAGGAAATCATTGGTCACTCAAGCTCTAAGGACACGTCAGAGCAAGAAAAGCACAAAGTTAAGTGGGATTTGCTCTTGGATCACTCACACAACTAACACACTGTCACATCAAGGGAATGACACGCTGGCGATCCTTAGATACACACAAAATGATCAAACGGCTCAAAATCATTTGGCAATGATTAGAAGAATCAAGGGTACGGATTGAAGGATTGGAGAGCAAGGCAAGAGGGCTAGAATCTTCTCCAAAAGGCTATAAATAGAGCACACTTCTCACACACACACCATCGAGTTTTTTAGTAATTTTTAGTTTAGCTTAAATTCGTATTTTTCTTAAATGTAATTTTTCCTTTTTAAGTAATGTAATCAGTTTCTTTAATTAATGAAATTCAGTGTTTAGTATTTTAAATCTCATTTTTAAGCTCTCATTTAAAGTCATAAGCTCTCTTAAATAGCCAATTTGTCTTAAAAAGCTAATAAGCTCATTTAAAGCTCTTTCAGTCTATAAGCTGAAATAGGGCCTATTGAATTCAGTATTAATCTTAACTAAACCTTAAATCAGTTTAACTTACATGGATCTTATTGGATTAGAGCTTTTGGAAGGGGATCTTAACTTGGAAGAGATCCCAAGGACTTTTACCCTAGCTTATTAATAAGCTAGGGAGCTTGTAGCTGCCTTAATTGGTACCTCTTGTTTAGCTAGAGGTGAATTGTAAGTTTTCTTTTAATATCTTGCTTTAAATATTAGTTTTATAGCTTTCTAAACTTAGATCTGCTTATTTGCTTATTGAATATGCTTATTAGTGCTTATTTTAGTATAATTTAGCTTAATAATCATAGTTGTTTGTCTGTTTTTAGTTCTTTTAGTTTAGATCTTAGTCTTTCATATATTTGTCTTAAAAACCTCTAAAAAACCAAAAATATAGTAAAATAGTTTAGATCTTAGATTAATGCTTATTTAGTTGTTAAGTTTTGTTAATTAAGTTTGTTTTAAGCTAGTTTTTATCTGGTATTCAGTATTTGTTTATTAGATTTCTCTTAAAGAGCTTTTCTCAACCTGTCATAGTCTTAAAGGGATGTTTGGTTTAGTGCATTTTGACCTCTAAAAGTCAATTTCGCTTGTGCAATTTACTTGAGTCATCTGAGTTTTCAATTAAGTTTAGTTTTCATAGAGTTTTTATAAGTTAGAATTCAAAATTTCAAAAGAAATGGCTTATTATAAGTGTTCAGCACCAGGGGAGCTTGTAGCTTAGGTTTTTATTGTGTCAATTTGATCCAAAGCCCTTTAGGCTTGGATTTTGCTTGCATTTAGTTTATACACTCTATTATGGATGTATTTAAGTGCAGGGTTTCCCTTAAGAAACCTGCACTATAGTGTTGCACTTGTGCAAAGTGCACCAGTACTAACCAAGAGGTTAGTACTGCTGTTATAGTTTGTACTGCCACTTTTAGAATAACTTTTAGTTAAGTTTAAGAAAGATTTAGGTGCTTAGATTCAAGTAGGATTAAGTCTAGTTATAGCTTTTATTATAGATTTAACTTAGTTAGCATTTTCTAGCTACTTCCTAGTTCAATTAGGATCCAATTGTACCATGCAGTAAGTTAGTTAGTACTGCTGATATTCAAATCCCAATTTAAGCCAGTAATTGTAGGATTTAATAGCTTATCTTTTAGCATCTTATAGTTTAGTTATAGCTTAATATAGATTAGGATTTAAATCTCATTCTCTAGCTTATTTACTTAGCTTATTTTTGCTGTCAAAAGTCTTTTAAAAACATAAAAAACCAAAAAAAACAGTAGGAACTTAAGTAGACTCTTAATTTGTTAAATTAGCTTATAAGTCTAGATTTTAAAGCTTATATAGATAGATTATAAGTAGTTTAATAAGTCCTTAAAGTTTTAGAGTCTAGTTTTGCTTTTTAAAAGTTTTTAGCTTATTTGGAATTTGAGTTATTTGCTTATTTCCTGAGTTTGCTTGTTTCATGCTTAATTTCATTAGTTTAAAAGTACTTCTAGCTTAGTTTTCTTTGCATTTATAGATAAAGCATCTCATAAGCTTCCTAGAACTCTTTTCTTTTTTCACATTAAGCTTAATTTGAGCTTATTATAGCTGTTTTGGTAAAACTAAGCCCAAACCCCTAGTTTCTGTAACAGCTTATTGAGAAGCTCTTTTAGAGCTTATCTTTGAGTTTCAGACCAAAGTGCTTTTGTTAAAGTTGTTCTCCCTAGCTTCCTTTACAACTTTGCTCTTTCAAGTTTTTAGTGATAAGCACTTTTAGAATTTGAGCTTATAATTGGACTTTGGTTATTATCGGGGTAGGACCTCAGGGACTGTTTGTGTAACTTTCAAATTTTATTTGTGTCTTAGTTAGTCCTTGCCCGTTAGTTAGTCCCTAAGTTAGTTTTTAATTAGTTTTATTTAGTTTTAATTAATAATTAGGGTTAGTTTTAATTAGTTTAATTAAACTTTTATAAAAAGAAAAAAATTAGGGCTTTTATTTTTAGAAAATTTCTGCACGATTTCTTTACTTAGTGTAATTTTTATAAAATCTTTTAGGACTTTATTTTAAAGAGTTTTATTACTTTTATAGTTTTTTTTAATTAGTCTAAATTTTGGAAAAATCATATCTTTGCTACATTCAAATCAGAATCCAAGCTTAAACGAAGTTTCAATTTCACTAGTCATTGGGGAAACAACCCGGGTGATCATACTTACCCGGTTTAATATACGTATATTATATATATTATATATTATTTTTGTAAATCTTAACTTTTTACCTTGGTTAAAGGTGAATAGTTGGAATTTACCTAAGTAGTATTTTTATTATATATTTTATAGGTACGTAAAACTGCAATCAGAAATCCAAGCTTAAACCAGTTTCAATTTCACTACTCAGTTGGGAAACACCCGTATCATACTTATCCGTGTTTATATACGTATTCTTATATATATCATTGTGAGTGTAATTGTCCTAGAATTACTTGGTGATTCTTAATTTCTCAATAAGTATATTATTTTATAAGTATGCATAAAATAACCTATCAACAGGAAATCCACAACAGGTGGTTTCAATTTCTTGCAGGAGACTTATTCATGGGCAATGCAAAAATAGCAGACAATAGTTGGCTACTTCTAACCACAAAGCAAATATGTTGCTCCCTAGCCAAACGCTTGGGCAATTTTGTGGATTAAAATCAAATGTTAACTAAGGTTTAAAGTATATGAACACAAAGAATCTACACTTATAATGAGAGCTCATATGCATTGTAACAGAATCTATATTTCACTCCAAAACAAAGCATATTGAGATTAGCACCACTTCATTAAAGGATGCATATGAAAGATAGCTATCCAAGTACTAGAAGATAACTGATGACAATGGGCTGGGATCTTTAACTAAACTTTTGATGTTAGCAGGTTCAATTTCTTAACTGTTAACATTGGAATGATCAATCTTATAGCGTTGCATCATTAAGGGGAAGGCAAGTTAGGTAGGTACGCTTGTTTGTACAATTTATGAAAATATTTTACTACCGAAGGATATTAGATGAGATGATATTTAGGATTCACTATTCATTGGAATGAAATTAGGCTACATAAGGTGTTGATTAGTTAGTGCTGCCAGTTTGTTAATACCAGCCAGGCCAACACTTAGGACTACAAACAGTTTGGTTTAGCTACTAGGCCAAATCAAACACTTAGTACACCTCGCGACTTTGTGTGGTTTGCTACTCAAAAGTGTTTAACTATGGTGTTGATGCTTGGATTGGGTCAAAGATGCTGTTTGGATTGGTTTTAAGGGTACTACATGGAAACTAACAAGTTAGTATTGACAGGCAAAGTTGGTACTGCCAGGCAAAGTTGGTGCTGCCAGGTATAAAAGTTGATGCTACCAGGCAAAGTGTTATGCTGCATGTTACCAAGTTACCACAGTTGGTGAGCATAACAGATTTTGCATTAAATAATAAAAAACCGCGTTGAGATATTTCCAGCCAACAACTTCATAAAAGGGTTCCCCTATATTTAAAAAATTTTTTTATCTTTTCTTCTATAATACTCTTTCTTTAGAAAAAAGACTCAAGTTTATTCAGTCGGTCATCTCAAACCCTAAAAGCACATCTTTATAAAATCTCAATTAACTCCTCTAAACCCTCAAATTCTCACAATCGAACATAACCCACACCTTACTCAACCTTTTAAACACATCTATGGCTGATTTGGAGTTTGTCGATCAACACAATATGGTCGCATGTTTAGAGAAAAGAGGAGGAAATTCAAAATTTCATGAGATAGTGGACTTTCTTACATCAAGTTTGATACATCATGCTCTCACTGTAAGTGCCACTATCTATATTTCTTATATTGAATAGTTTTGGAACACTGCTAGTTCCCAAACAGTCAATAATGAGAAGCAAATACATGCTACTGTTGATAGTAAGGCAGTAGTTGTAACTAAATCATCAATCAGAAATTATCTTCTCCTTCATGATGCTGATGGTACTTCTTGCCTAACAAATGAAGCTATTTTTCAAAACTGAAGAATACAAGTAATCTTTGATATGAGATGGGAAGGAACTTAGTGAGAGAGAGTGGAAGGAAGGATGTATTCTAGAGAGAGAAAGTAAGAAACATGTAATTCATAAGTGAAATGAGAATACAAAACCAACCAACACCCTCTCCAAAGCATGGAGAGGGTATTTATACTTACAAACATAACCGACCATGGGCCTTAATAGGCTTTCTATGGGCCTTTGGGCCATATTAGCTTAATTAACTTAACTACGGGCTTTGACTATTCTACATTGGAAGTGACCGATACTTTTCTTGTTTCTAACAATCTCCCCCTAAGGGAGGTCACTCCAATTTACAAAACTTTAAACCTAGCATACTATGCTTCATCTTTAGTCTTTAGCTCATAAACTTCATTTCTTGATTTACTCTTGTGAATATGTTGTAGTGATTAGTGACTTTGGGATCGAGCTTGTTCCTTTATCTTTAACTTGTATGTGAGAATGTGATCTTGAGCATCTTGAGATCATCAACCAAGCATAATCTCTTCGCCATCTTAATGAACTTTGCCATCTTGTGAAACTTGTGACTTTAGACCGACATGCTCATACCTTTCTTGATTTGTTGACTTGAAAAGCTTTAATGTTGCATCTTTCTTGAAATTATTTAACTTTAACACTTCGTCACTTCGAGAAAGACGTTCGGTATCAGAGTGACGGAAACTTCTTTGAAATTCTTTGACTTTAATACTTTGTCACTTCAAGAAAGACGTACGGTATCAGAGTAGCGGAAGTCTTGAAACATGTACTTGAGCTTTCATGATGTCTTTATGTTTGTCGGTCTGGTATGAGCATGTGGCTATGAATCTTGTGAGTCAGCGGGAAACAGGTACCTTCACCACCATCTTTAAGTTTCCTGCAATAAAACAGTTAGCAATAAAGCAGGGGAAAAAATATAGCTTTGTCATTCGCCCGTGTTTGGTTAGAGTAACCTTTGAATCTGTGAGGATCGACCTGTGATAAGGTAGATTTAATTTAAGAAGAATCTCCTTGATAGGATTTCCAGCTGAAGTATAGAATATTTCTAACACTTGTGTATTAGATTCATCAAACTCAGCATGTTCTCATTATCGGAATGTCTCAAAGCAGACAGCACGATAAGAGTGAACCAGCGAGTTACTATCTCATCGATTGAAGTAAAAAAAATTGATTTGAAAATCAATCGACGTGTCACTTGCTAAAGTGGTTTTGTGACACATCGAGAGTGTTAATCATTTCAAAATTTCCCTCGAGCCGAGCAAGAGCGCTTGAAGAGAGAGTACCATTCCATCCGCCAAAGGGCGAATGAGAATAGTACCGAGTACATGCAGCGTTTCCTTCGATTAGCTGGTTTTCTTAGGCAGGCTGCTGGCACTGCAGAAGAGCAGGCGAAGAACTATCGTTGGGGTCTTCACAAGTCGATCCCGCCCATGTCATGTGTCTACCGTTTTACGATGTTAGCCAGGTTCGGATGCTGCTCGCAACTTAGAGACCTTCGTGACAGGAGGATTTATGATAGGTCTGAGCATCGAACAAGAGGCATAAGAGATGAGGACCAGAATCCGCCGGCCACTCAAGCATGGTAGTTATCGGAGTCCACGGTCAAATAATGACCGCCATAGGATCCAACAGCAGGGCGGTAGTGGGTAACAACAACAACAACAACAACAACAATAACAACTACTCCTAGCGCAATAACAGGAGTTCCGGTGCTGGACACAGACCAAGGAACAGAGGTCACAATTCCACATTACCTAATCTGATTCCCACAGTCTATGGTACCCTCTGAGGGGTTTATAACTCCCCCTGTTTTTGTGCCACGTGTGGACGTAGACACTCAGGAGAGTGTCGTCGTGCTTCTGGTACTTGGCTTTCAAAACGTCTAGGCTGGTCAGTCTCACGCTGGATTGCAAGAAGATCACTTGGGTGCAGAGTCTGGTCATGCCAACAAGAAGCCAGATGCATCCGACCGTGTCTTTGCACTTACACAGGATCAGGCCGCCAATACTTCAGGTACAATCACTGGTACATTATTTACTTTGTTTGTGCATATTGTTTTAATTTGATACGGGTGCGGCACATCCCGTGATATCTACCACGTTTTGCTCTTATGTTTTACTATACACCTGATTACTTGATCATGTATTAGTATACCACGCTTCTAAGGACTCCGCTCGTATTACCCAAGGTGTATAAGGAGATCTCCTCTACATATGATAGACAAGATTCGTTCCAGTAATGCACGTTCCCTTAGACATGTGTGAGTTTGACATGATTCTGGCGTATAGCTGTTGCAGTTACACCGGGCTTCGTTTGAACTGCCAATCTGTCGTGTTATATTCGTGACATTCCATGCTCCTGAGTTCATTTATCAGGTTTCCTTACCGGGAAAATCTATGATTTGTAAAACCCATAAATTTTGTTTTCTGTTCGAGGATCGAAATTTTTTTTTTAGAGGCGAAAGAGTTGTAAAAACCCGCATTTTTGAAATTTGATTTTTTCATTTCAAAATATTAATTTCTGTAATATAACCTATGGTATATGAAAAGAAATTTGAAATAAAAACCTTAAGTTATGGGATTTTGGAAATAATGGTATATTGGGTATAAAGAATATTTAAATTAAAAAAAAGAATTTTTTTTAGTAGATAACATTAAAATTTGAAGTAATTATTGTGTAATCTAAAAAGGAAATTTGACCTTAGATTGTGATAATTAGGGAGAATAGAGTGTAAATACTTTTGGAAACTATGTGTAATTGTCTGCACAATTAATTGGTGATTATCACCTCACCACCATAAATACTACACGTCCCCCAAACTCTCCCTCTCATCCAGTATTCACTCAAAGTCCTCGTCAGAAATATCCTCCTTGTGTTTTGAAGATTTTAAGATTAGAAGTTTTAATCATTCGGGTGATCCTAGTAATAAATTTCTGTCTTTCTATTTGTGTATTGATCCGAGTTCATCTTTGTGTCTTTCTACTTTCATCTAGTAAGGTTAGCATATTAATTTTTATGTTTTTGATCATAATTAATAAGAACAAGAACATGAAATTGATTGGGTTTTTCTTAATTAAAAACTAGGCAGAATTTTGGGTTGTGTTCAACAGATCATAACTCAATGATAAAAATAGATTTTATTATGTTTCTAGAGTCTAAAGGGTAGCAAAACGAATATACTTTCTGAAAAATCCGGCCTCAAGTCAATTGGAGGTAGGGAAGGTCAGTTTTTTGAATTAACAAGAAAAAGTGTCAAGTTTCTGAAATCAACTCCGAAAATTTTACTTTTAGGTTTTGAAATTTTAATAAAATCACCATAGATTTGAGCTAATTTTTGAATATGTTAAACTAAGTAATATGTGTGACCTCTGTGATTTTTTTATAATTAATTAAGGGTTTAACTTGGCACATAGACGTAAAAAAACTTTTCATAAGTTTTTCTGCCGAGTCAGTTTTGGACTGTTATGATTAACAAGGGTCAAAGGGACCACTTAAAAATTCGAAATGATTAAATTTATTATTATGGGACACATTAGACATAATCATAGTGAGCCTGTGATTTATGGTTGAAATTTTTAAAGATTTTTTGAATGAGTTTTTAAGTCAGAAAGTCAGTTTAATTTCCTAGAAAATGTAAAGTTATTTAAGCAACATAGAATGGATTATAACCTTTGAAAACTTTTGAGAGGTCCATCGTAAATTTAATAAAAGTAACAATTATAAGTTACTAATCTTGTAGAGTTGTGACCTGGATTCATCTCCGTCTATTTTGGACTTTCATTCATTCAAATAAGGTACGGATTCTGAATATTTGTATCGTCTTGTGAACTATCGTTACGGAAGATTCCGTCCTTCAGTAAGGACATTCTTTCCTTTCAGTGATCATCCCCAGAACTGCTATGCTTCTCCCATTTTTATGTCTTATGCCATGATCCTTTACATGTTTGATTTCAGACTTATCTATTGCCCGAGCTCTATATACCATACCGTGATTTACATACCTTACCACCTAGTCTCGGGAGGTACCATGACCGTGACACATGAGGCCCTGTGTCACGACTCTTTTACGTTAGAGTGGATTTCACGCGGCGTCCACTTCATGTTACCACGTTTATATTCAGTTTCGGCCATTATTATTCAGGGGCGTATGGATGCATCCTAGTTTAACATGTTTACACGTATTCATGGTGATTGTTGGTGTGTGCTCTACATCCCACACATTGAGCATGATCCCCTCCACCCATATTATTATAAGAGGTCACCCCCTATTACATGTTGAGGCAGCCCCTCTATAAATATGCATGATTCACGACATTTATTAATAATGACATGTATGATTATATAGCTCGTGGCATTCCTTATTATTTATGTTTATACTATCCACATATTCTCATGACATCTTACATCGTATTACCAAGCTTTACATTTTATTTCCTATTCTTCATGACGCAATCTCCAGGTTTCCTCATGACACTATTGATCATTCCCGATACTTTGAGGTATTTACTAACCAGGATCATACTTATTATTACCTTGTTATTATAATCCGTTCACTGAGCGTTATGCTCAGCCGTATTTTCATCCCTCTTTCTTATACGGCAGTATCTGATGAGAGATTGGGCCATGAGAATAGTTTTGCGCCTTAGAAGGACCTATTTAGCTCCATTCTTTATATCAGCAGACGATTTTGTATGTGCTATACTATCTTGACACATGTTTCGTCCTTTTAGACTTCTTTAACGTTATCGTGTATGACTCATAATTTGGTGGAGCCGATGTTGATTCCGCTTTCCACCTTGACCTAATTATCATTTTATGACTTTATGCCTTTATTATGCTTTGATATGACACCATGATTATGACGTTTCGGCCTCTTTTCCGGAGTGGGTCGTTACATATTATATATTATATTATATATATATTTTTAGAGTGAAATTTCCTTATGGAATTTTCTTAATTGCTCTTTGAAGTAAAATATTATATATTTATATTTTAGGTATATTTATGCAGAACAAAGATGATCTTTTTCAAACTTCAATCTAGGTAAGCCTCGAACAAGGTCTTTTCTTGCAAGATCATTGATGGTACCGAAGTTCAAGTGGTTTAAACGCCGATGCCATAACCATTATTTGTTCCTGGAGGTCTTTTGGATAGCAAGCAATATTGGTGAGGACTTCATCATGCTTCACAGAGATTGGTATAAATTAAGTCACGAGACCCTTTAAGTAATTCAACACCATCCGTAACACTAACATACCAAAATGCTTTCTGAAGGCAACTTCCAAATCTGAATCATAAAATTGACCGACAAAAACACAATAATGCCCTAGTCCTTCCACATAGTATACCCTGGAGATTACACTTTCACCAATGACATAATCTCCATAACCCATAATAGCACCAAAGTGATCATTCCCGAATCTAACTGTCCCGATGAACTTTTTCACAAAATTCATGAGCCTTGAGCGATCCCCCGTCATATGTTTTGAGCAGCCTGAGTCCAAATACCAAAGGACGATTTGTACAACCTGCATTTGATAAACTACAACATGGAGTAGTTTGGAAAAATTGGATCCCCAATGTTGGTTGGGTTTCGATTTTTTTACACAAGCAATGGCTGCCTTCTTGTAATTTTAGTGAACCTAGTTAAAGGGCACGTGTATCCGAGGTGAATGTTCTTCCTTGTGGGTCTCACATTGATTCATTGTTAAGTGTTTTGCCAGTTGGTTTCCAAATTTGTTTGATACATTTAGGTTTCCACACTTGTGTAACTTGCTTAGGTTTCCAAACTTGCTTAGCATGACGCACATCATTTTTAACATTGGGGGATGCATTCACAGAGCGCAAATAAGTAATCACACACATATCATGATTAGCTGAAAATAAACATTTGTTACATGTTTTGCACACAGAATGAGAATTCGAATTAATTACAGTACGCTTAGAGCTAATACTAGAATCAACACGATTCGTGGTTTTCAGACTGGATCTAATTGTCCTATGGTGGTCTTCTACTTTCTTCAAGCTGTCACTTTTAGCTGGCGGGATCCTATGTTTCTTGAGAATGCTCCTAGGCTGAGATCCGCTAGCATCAGTGCAACTGTTTACTCCTGTAGAAGGAGGCACAGGGACATTAGACTTCTGAGTGTGCATTGGCTCTACATGTTTGTGTGTATTACTACTTGATGTTGCAATTTGGTCCTCAAATGTAACTTGCTTTTTCCTAGGGGTGTGTGCATGCTTCTTATCTTGTTGATTGAAGACCTTTGGACAGGTGCCAAACACATATTCTAATAGTTCCTGAGAATGCTTAGTGTAACGGCAAGCAAATGCGAGTGATCTATCTAAAGGTCTTTCAACTTTGGCTTCTTCCACTATTTCGCGAAGTGTATCTACACTTTCCTTAAGATGCCTGAGATAAACTAGATGAACTTCCCTATTGTTCCTATTGCGAGGGGGAATAGGTTCAACATCTATAGCATACTTTCCTGGTGCAAGTACATTTGGTTTAACCTGATTTGTAGTGACACATGAGACCGTATTCTGTTGTTGGACCTTTAGACTCTCATTTTCATTTTTAAGGGCAGTTATCTGTTCTGTATGCTTAGCACGCGTAATCTTGATCGAATCATACAATTCCTTGTAGTGCTGCTTAATCTTTGCATTTTCTGCCCTAAAAAGCTCATTTTGTTCTTGAAGACCATTAACCTTTTCAGTTAATTGTGAGATCTGAAAGTCTCGGGCCCTAAAATCAAGTGTTCGGTCTAGTTCACTACGGGTCTCCTTAAGTTGAGATATTTGCATTTTCAGCTTTTGGATGACGTTGTCTTTTCCTTGAAGTGAAGCTTTCATTTGACCGATTACAAAAACGGAGTTAAAATCAGGAGTATCATTAACGGATGAAGACGGTTTATTCTGAAAACTATCTTTAAGGTTTTGATACTTTAACTGTAAGTTTAGGTGATTTACCTCAAGATTGGAAAACCGGTTTAAAAGTTCGTTATAATTATCCTTATGGACATTATCACGTAAATTAGAAAGCTCTGCTTCAAGTTCTAGACAACGGGCGTTGACAACATTATGAGCCTCTTGCAGTTCAGTAAATCTAGATACATTAAGCTCAGAATTCGATGCAACATGAAACACTTCTTTAGACAAGCAATCAGCAATTATATTATCATGTTCGAGAAGAAGGTTTTTGTTAGAAACACAATTTCACATTCTAACAAAAGAAGCTCGGTCTTGAAGAAAACTAGCGTTTTATAGCTCGTTAGTTGTTTAATTAATTAATGTTTAATGTAATTGGGCTGTCAAAGAAAAAGCCTGGAAAGCCCAACAAAAGCCTAGAATGGGCAGAACCTGTTTAGTATAAATACACCTAGTTTAGTCAAAATTAGGTTAGACAGTTAGACATTATAGCTAGTCAATTATAATATTGTTAAGGTTTCTAGCCACCAAAAAGGTTTTTCTTTCAATTATCAATAAAGTCTTTAATTTTTTGCATCTTGATTCTACACATCGTTGTTAAGGTTTGTATGAATGATCATGGAACCTACAACTAGGTAAGGAGTTAGTGATCCTCCCTAGTACCCATTGGATCCCATATTGACTAGATAATCTAATAATGGGTCAAGCTAGCATCATCCTCATCATACCATCATCGTCACCACACCATCTCCGCTGTCACCACCACAGCCACCTCAAAGGGTGCGTGTTGTTTTATTAACAACTACAAGGGGTGCGTTTTGGTTGGGGTTTAAATGGCAGCAGCCATGGGGTGCGTTCGGTTGGGACTGTCGAAACAGCCGGGGGGTGGGTGTGTGTCGGGTTAAGGTTATAACAGCAGAGGGGTGTTCGTTGGGTTGGTGTTGACTCAGCCAAGGGTGCGTTTGTTCGTGTCAACCACTCAGTTAGGATGCGTGGGTTACGGGTAACAGCCGGGTAAAAGGAGAGGGGGATGTTTGGTTTGGCTGTGGGACAGCCGGGTATAGGAGGGGGGGTGTGCGTCGGGTTTGGGGATATAGCAAAAAGGGGTGTGTGTCGATTGGGGTGGCAAGCCACACCATGGGGATGCGGTGGTGGCAGCCACCACCATAAAGGGGTGTTTGTTGACTGGGTTTTCATCAAAAAGGGGTGCGTATGGTTTATAGCAAAAGGGGGTGTTTGGTTTCGGGGTTGGCAGCCCAAGGGGGTGTTTGTTTCGACGGTTAACAGCCCACGAGGGGGCGTTTGGTTGGGGGCAACCACCATTAGGGTGTGTTTGGTTTGGCAGTTTTGCCAAACGGGGGTGTTTGGCCAAACAGGGGTGTTTAGTTTGGCAGAAAATGACATTTGGCTGGCATAAAAGAACATCGGGGCGTGTTTGTTTATGTAACAATAAGGGTGCGTTTGGGGTAGCTATTGACACAAAGGGTGCGTTTTGGCTGCCTGTGACCCGCAGTTAAAAAGGTACTGTTGGATATGATGATCCAATAAGGTTCGTTTGATATATATAACTCTAACCAATAAAAAATAAACTAAGATTTAATATCAAAAAATATAAACGGACCCGGTGGTTAATTGGTTAAATAAATGTGACTAATTATTATTTTTCGGATACATTATATTAGACTGGGGACGAATATAAAATACTATGATTCGTAAAGAAGTTACAATATGGAAACAATGTTTATTAAACGATAATTAATAAACACCATTGGATTGTTTAAAATGATTTTCTATAAATTAAATTGGGGAAAGATAGATTTGAACAAAGTCGTTCGACTTGGAATCATTTTTAAATAAACGAAAGGTCATGGCGAAATTATAATAATATTTCTATACTTCGATTTACTAAAACTCCATTATTTTAGTGAACGCGATAAAGGAATAAGAATGTTCTAAAATATATTAAAATGTATTATACAATAACCTTGACACCTGCCGAAACGCTATATTTTCACATTAAGACGACTGTTTTTAGATACGACTTGTCAAAGAAACAAAACATAATTTATAAAATATTAATTTATATTTTATAATGGATATGACGTTACAAACATCCGGTTGTTTTACTTTATAGACATTAAGACATTTGTGGACCACTCCCCCCCCCCCCCCCCCTGCTTTTATCACAGTCAGTTACCAATTGAATTGCTGTCCGAAATAATTGGGTTAATTATTTATTCAACGCAATTTTTATAAAATACTTGCAAATTATATGTTTAATTGATCATGTGAATAGTATGAATGTGTGTGATAAATCTGCCTCTAAGAAAATAAAAAGAGAAAAGAATGGAAACCTACTGGAAAAGTGTTTAACTCTGTTAGATATAAATGGAAACCCACTGTAAGGACTTTCACCTTAGTTGGAAATGCGTGCCTTCTAACTAGGATTACCGCCACTAATAAAGTACCGCTTAAGGTTCTCATTCCTCTTGAAGTAGTTGCACCCGAACATGTAGTAACCAGAGTGTATACCAGGAGACCTAAAGTACCTAAATCTGTTCAAAATAGCAAACCTAAGGTTCCAAAATCTATGACTGCTAATAGATTAGAATCCGGTACATCTTGGGGTTCCGATACTTTAGTTGCTCCATCCTCTTCTTCTCTTATCTATTGTAGGTTGTCCAAATTGTTTTGCGGTATTTGGACTCTGGCTGCTCCAAGCACATGACCGGAGATCGCTCTCAGCTCACCAATTTCGTTCATAAGTTTCTCGGTACAGTCAAATTCGGTAATGACCAAGTTGTGAAGATTATAGGATATGGTGATTATCAGATAGGGAACATCACAATTTCAAAGGTTTATTATGTGGAAGGACTAGGACATAATCTATTCTCAGTTGGTCAATTTTGCGACTTGGATCTTGAAGTAGCTTTCAGAAAACACACATGCTTTGTTCGTAATCTAGAAGGCGTTGATTTACTCTCAAGATCTTGAGGAACTAACTTGTATTCTCTTTCTATTGGGGATATAATGGCGTCTTCTCCTATTTGTCTCTTGTCAAAAGCCACAAAGACTAAGACATGGTTATGGCATCGTCGTCTGTCTCATTTGAATTTTGGTGCTATTAATCACTTGGCCAGACACAGTCTAGTACGTGGTCTTCCCAGACTTAAATTTGAAAAGGACCATTTGTGTTCTGCATGTGCCATGGGAAAAAGCAAGAAACAATCACATAAACCTAAATCTAAAGACACCAATCATGAAAAACTATATCTTATGCACATGGATCTTTGTGGGCCTATGCGTGTTGCAAGTGTAAATAGGAAAAAGTACATTCTAGTCATTGTGGATGATTACTTTCGGTTCATATGGGTGACGTTTTTAGCATCAAAGGATGAAGCTCCTGATTTCATAATCAAGTTTCTGAAAATTATACAAGTAAGATTGAATGCAACTGTCAAGAACATTCGTATAGATAACGGAACTGAGTTTGTTAATCAAACCCTGTGAGAATATTATGAACAAGTTGGCATCTCTCATGAAACATTGGTTGCGCGAACTCCACAACAAAATTGTGTTGTTGAAAGGCGAAATTGTACGCTTGTTGAAGCCACTCGTACAATGTTAATCTTCGCACAAGCTCCTTTATTTCTATGGGCCGAGGCAATTGCAACCGCATATTACACCCAAAACCGATCCATTATATGCCAACGCCATGGAAAAACTCCTTATGATCTCTTACATGATAGAAAATCTGATTTATCCTACCTTCACCTTTTTGGTGCATTTTGCTACCCAAACAATGATAGTGAGAATTTGGGCAAACTTCAGGCTAAAGCTTATATAGGTATTTTCATCAGATATGCACCCAAGACGAAAGCTTATCGTATTTACAACTAACGTACCCGAAAAATCATTGAAACCATCCATGTCGATTTTGATGAGCTAACGGCAATGGCGTCTCAACAACTCGGTTCAGGACCCGGATTTCAATGTATGACTCCTGCAACACCCAGTTCAGGACTCATTCCAAACCCTCCTCCTTCAGCACCATTTGTACCACCATCGAGGCATGAATGGGATCTTCTGTTTCAACCAGTGTTTGATGAGTTCTTCTCTCCTTCACCTAGCGTTGCCTCTCCAATTCCTGTAGAAGAAGCTCCAGCTCTTGTTGAGTCAACCGGTTCACCTTCCTCAACAACTGTTGATCAAGATGCACCCTCACCAAGGACCTCACAAACCACTCCACAATCACAATCCTAAAAAATTCCTCTCTGCGCTGAAGAAGAGTCACATGACCTTGAGGTTGCACATATGAGTAACGATCCTTATTTTGGCATTCTAATTCCAGAAACTATTTTTGAAGAATCCTCATCATCGGATATTATTCCTACTACTGTGCACTCAGACACTTCAATATCAGAACACCTCAATAAATGGACAAAAGATCATCTGTTACAAAACATAATTGGTGACCCTTCAAGACCCGTTTCCACAAGACTCCAACTACCCGAACAAGCCATGTTTTTCTACTATGATGCCTTCCTAACTTCAGTTGAACCTAAGACGTACAAAGATGCACTAACTCAGTCATGCTATGTTGGGAATTATATTTGAGTTGATAAGACAAAACATATGAAAGATGAAGGACTTAAAACACAAAGGAGGAATTCTTCAAAAGATGGAAGATTTTGAAGATTATGAAGATAAACTTAAATGATTAAAAGATTTATTAATATCTTTATTTGTTCTTATCCTTTGTAAACCTAATATCTCTATTATATAGAGATATAGGTCGTGTTATTTTCTGTATGTGTCAAGATGTGAACATCAGAAAAGTGTGTGTGTGTTCTAGGCGTCAAGTCTCATTGTAGACGCCTAGGGTTTTGTTGGTTTATCCTCAAAGATTTTTGATACCTTGTTATAGTTTAGATAACACGTTCTACCATTGATCAAGGTAGAATTGGGGCTTGTAGTAGTCATGTATCATAAAAGATAATGATGAAAAACCTTGTGTTAATAACAATGATTCTATGTATTGAATATTCTGCCTTTGTTATTAATTTATCCTAGATATAAGATCTAACCAATCTAAGCTTCAAAGATCATTAACATGTTGGATTGAGGCAGTGCAAGAAGAGCTACATGAATTCGAACTTCTTGAAGTCTGGGAACTAGTTCCTCATCCAGATAAAGTGATGGTTATTACATTAAAATGGATATATAAGGTCAAATTAGATGAATTGGGGGGAATCTTGAAAAACAAGGCTAGATTGGTAGCTCATGGATACCGTCAGGAAGAGGGAATTGATTTCAAAGAATCCTTTGCTCACATGGCTAGACTAGAAGATTTTTGGATATTTCTCGTGTTTACTACTCATATGAATATGATCGTCTATCAAATGGATGTAAAGATGGCATTTTTAAATGGTATTTTGCGTGAAGAAGTCTATGTTAGCCAACCGGATGGATTTGTGGATCCAGATAATCCTAATCACGTGTACAGACTGAAGAAAGCTCTATATGGGTTGAAATAGGCTCCACGCGCGTGGTATGATCTATTGTCATCGTTTCTGCTATCCTAAGGATTCTCCAAAGGCACGGTTGATCCCACATTGTTCATCAGCAGAAAAGGCAAAGATATCCTCCTGGTATAAATTTATGTTGATGATATTATTTTTGCTTCTACTACTACTGAACTCTGTGATAAAAATTTTGAGATAATGTGTTCCAAATTCAAGATGTCGATGATGGGCAAAATATCATTTTTTCTAGGACTACAGATTTCACAAAGTCCTAGAGGCATCTTTTTAAACCAATCAAAATATACTCTAGAATCACTTAAGAAATACGGAATAGAATCTTGTGACCCTGTGGATACTCTAATGGTGGAGAAATCCAAACTGGATGAGGATACACAAGGGAAAGCCGTTGATTGTAACATCCGAGAATTTTCGAAATTTTGAATGACGATTTCAATCTTTGACTTTTAGGATCTGGCTTGACTTATAAAAACAACCATCTAAATCACGTTTTCACGACTCGGACTCTAAAGCAACTTGATGTAAAACGAAATTCCTAACAACTTTTCAGTTTTGCCCGAGACCTGGAAACGAGCCGAAAAGGGCTAAAACAGCACCGCAAACATTATTCGAACAATATACAACGCGGACACACAAAAACAATTAAATTTGTTTTTAATTATCAGTATTTATTTAATAAAAATATTAAATAAATTATTCATCATTTTTAATTAAAAAGCGTTTTTGAAAACGCGACTATTCGAGTTGAAATCTATTTTTATTTCAGACAAGACGAAACCGGTTCACAAAATGAATAACAAATATTTTATAAAATGTTATAAAATATTTATGAAATATTATCATGCGAATACTCATTTTTATCAGAAAAATGATTTGGAAAACAATGGCGCAAGTTTCGAGATTTGAATCATCCGTTAAGTCGCTCAAATGAGTCCCGAACCGCTTTTATCAAAAAGTATATGAAAAAGTTACACATTTTACCCTCAACTTCTAATACTTGTCACATTTATTATAAAGTTTTAATATAAATATAAATTTTTATATTAAATTTCTCATTTTATCATTTTCATATATAAAAATACACACACAACATCATCTTCTTCCTCTCTCTCCCTCCCCACCGCCGGCCACCATCCCCCACCGCCGGCCACCACCGCGCCGCCGCCGGAAAAGTTTTCCGGCGGGCTTTTCCGGCTAACACCAAAAAGACTCCTTATTTACCGATCTATCCGATCCACCAACTCACTCTCCTCCACGCGCCGCCCACCCCTTCACCACCACACAGCCATCGCTGTCACAACCATCAAGAGGGTGCGGTGGGTTTCGCATATGCATAAGGGTGCGTCCGGGTTAATAGTAGCACCGGCTAGGGTGCGTTTGTTTTGGACAGCCACCACTGAGGGTGGGTTTGATCTCGATATAGACCACCAAGGGTGCTTTGGTTTGACTGTTACACCAAGAGGGAGGGTGTCGGGTTGAGTTTAGCAACCAATAAGGGTGCGGTTGGTATTGTATCACCCAAAAAGGGTTGTTTGGTTGGCTGCCGTCCACAGCCGGGACAACCCGAGGGGGGGGGTATCGGGTTTAGGTTCTATCACCAAAAAGGGTGAGGTCGGGTTGTGGGTTAACACCCGATGAGGGCGAATTGGTTTGCGGGACAGCCGGGTATAGTCGGGTCGGGCATGGGTTTGGTTTGCGTTTGGTTTTCTGAGCCGTCGAGGGTACGATGGCTCGGGACAGCCGGGAGTATGTTTGGTTTTGATAGAACCGTTAGGGTGCGTTTTGTTAAGTAGGCCGCACTAAATAATGCACTAGCAGAGTACTGTTTACACTAGCAGTACTAACTGTGTACTAGCAGTAGTAAGTTTTTAGTTAATTAGAATACATTTTAAAAGAAAAATAAAAATTAGGTTTAATTTTGTAGAATTTAGGTTTTTGGCCTTAGTTTTAGTGTCCCGTTTCGCGTTTTTAGTTAAATTTTGAGTTTCCATTAATTATCTTTATGCTTAATTGTTAGTACTTGTTTATTTTAATCTATTTAGTAGTTAAACAAATCAAACTTTGTTTTCTCATTCAAATCACAATCCAAGCTAAAACGTGGTTTCAATTACACAAGTCGTTGGGGAAACGACCCGGGTGATCATACTTCCCGGTTAAATATACGTATTATATATTATATATATATCTTTTAAGAGTGAAATTTCCTTAGGGAATTTTCTTAATTGCTCTTTTGGAATATTATTATAGTATATTTTATAGTGTATATAAAACACAACATCAGTACCTTTGTTGCTACTGCCAGATTTCATCTTCTACATGTGGTTCAATCATTGTCTTCAAATCTCCCCATAGCAGCAAATCCATATCCTCTACTGGTCTTGTTGATCTATATTAAGCCTTTACCAGCTTGTATAGCTCTACCAAATCTTCTCTGTCAACACTCTTAAGTAGTTGACTAAAGACCAAGTACATCTTCGAACTTCCATCAGCTCTTATTATTTGAAAGTAGCTATTCTTTCCTTCTTTATGGATCTTCCAGTCAACAATGGTTGGAGGCTTAGTAGCTAAAGGTACAACATCAATTGCAACCTCTTCTTCATCTGGAATGACTTCCATTAGACTTTGAAGCTCTGCTGTGTCTTTATCCTCGTCTACCTTCTGCTTCTTAGTACTCTCTTGTTCCAACTCTTCTCATGCTCTCTTTGAACTACCTTCCACCAAGTCTGTTCTGAAGTCAACAAATGTATTCACCCTCTTGAAAGCTTTGTCAAACATCTTCTGAATAGAATCAAAAGATTTGTTCTTCAAGTCTTTGAGCTTCTTTCCTTCCAGATTCTTCAGGTAAGTACACGTGATTTTTCTTTGTTGAGCTTGGGTTGGTGGTTTGTTCCTCTTCTCTTCTGCACTTTTAGAAGCAAAGTGCTCTCTTCTTTGCTCCAAGAGTTGTTGAAATAATTTTTCCTTTTCTTCAACAGACAACTCTTCTTGCTCCTCTACTTGCAGTCTTTGAGCCAATTCATGATCAGCCTCAATCTTAGCATGAATATCATCTCATTCTTCAGTCAAGGCAACATTGGCTTCATCCTTCTCCCTTGCAAGTCTCTCCTCTTCATCAAACTTATCTTGTAATCTTTTAGCTTCTTCTTCATCACTCCTGGGTTGATCTTTCTTACTCATTTTCTTTATAGGTTCAGGTTCTATCATTTTCCCTTTGCCTTTGTCCTGAACTTCTGCCTGTGATGGTTGTTGTGAAGATCTCTATATCGTAGGTGTACCCAACTCAGTAATAACAATTCCTTTCCTTGGAGTTGGAATTATATCAGTTGTTGTTGTAGCAGCACTAACCTTTGTTGAAGCACTAACAGCATTAACTAGTAGATTTGGCTCTTCTATAACATCCCCTTTTACCTTGGGTTTTACACTTTTCAAAGCTGCAAGTGCTTGAGCCAAAGTAACTTCATCAATAGTTAAATTCACATCTTTAGCAGCAACTTCTTGTTCTGCAAACACCTCATCACCAGTCATAGTACCCACATCGTACATTTCTTTGTCAGCATCATCTTGAACATTAACCAGGGTAATATCTTCATCTGCATCAATAGCATTAATCCTCCCCTGTTTGGATGCATCCTTACCTAAACTTTCTTCATCTCTAAAGGATTCTACCCGCACTCAAACCAACTTTGTAGAGTCTCTTTAGCTTATGAGTTCTTGAACTTCTTTTCTTTTCAAGCTTCTTGACCCTCCATTTCAAACTAGCAATCTCATTAGCTTGAGTGGTCTTTGTCTTCTCCAAATCAGGAACCTTCTTTTGTAAAGTGATACACAATTACATTAATTCATTAAGATTAAGTCTATCCTTATCACTTTGAAGTGTGTTACCTCTTGCGAGCAGTGAATCATTAGAAATTTTAGATACATTCTTAAACCTAGTTTGAGCAATAATATCCCCCATGGTTTCTTAGCACCTGGGACCACCACCTGAAGTAGTTCTTAGGAAACTAGATTCATTAGGTGTTTTCTTAAATCGGGTCTTAGTTATGTTACCACTGTCCTGCTCTGCTTCTAAGCTAGAAGCAGTATTAGAAGCAGTAGTAGCAGCCCTTACCAAACTGTCACCCAACTCCTTATGGACAGCCTCATCTGCAACATTGTTGTTGGAAACACAAAAAGTGTCGATCACTTCCAAGTTGTAACAGGTCTTAGCTCGTAGTCAGTATAATGATTAGATTAGTAATCTAGTCCGGCCCAAGGCCCATGGGAGGCCCATCCTAGCCCATGGTCGGCCATCACTTAAGTATTTAAACCCTCTCCTAGCCTTGGAGAGGGGTTGGTTGTTCCATTTTTCCATATTCCATTTTATACAATTAATCCATTTTCCATCCATTCTATCTCTAACATCACAACCCACATCTCACTCTTGTTCTTGGTTTAATCTTAAGATTACTAGTATTCTTCAATTGTCACTAGGATCACTAGGTTGAGGTACCTGAGTATCCTTTCTTTTAGGCTTCCTAGGTTTTTGTATATTTTGTGGTTGAGTAGATGGTTGAATAATGGTGGGTGTGTGATGGGGGTCAGTTGGATTTGTTGAACCTTCACCTATTTGTGATTAGTGTTGCACCACCATTGTTGGAAATAAAGGTGTTACTCTACCAAAAAAACCACTCATTCCATGCAGTAGTCTTTGAACTTAGGCATTGTAGAATAGTATGAATCAGAAATTTCCATTGTGGAGAGAAGAATGGCTTCTGTGAAATTTTCTCATATCCCGTCAATGCAAGTTATTCAAAAATGGTAGAGTTTGGTAAACAATCAATACCTTCCTCATCTTCTAGTTTAAGATCTCTTCTCATAGATGCTTCAGATATAATTATCTTCTTGCCATCTACTAGGGCATGCAACTGTACTTCCCCATTGATAGTTTTGACCATGCCAGTAGACCAGAATTGTTCAATGCAAGAGATATATATAGTGGGATTAACCGTTAATGCATATCTTATAGGTTGTGCATTCAGAAAATCCACAATTTGTTCAAACCCATCACTTTTTGCGGGTTTAGACAAAAATGCGACCATGTTATGAGTATCTGCAAACTTTAGGGTCGTCATTTGTGTTGGGTTTTGATGATGGATGATAAAATTGAGTTAGGGTTTGTGATTAGAGAGTTTACAAAAGTATGAAATCGATTAAATGACTGATTGAAACCCTTAATCGAAGTATTTATGAAAATACCCTCAACAACATTAACTTTCACCCAGCAGTAGTAACCCAGCAGTAGTAAGTTATGCCTAGCAGCATTAACTTAGAACCAGCAGTAGTAAGTTATGCCTAGCAGCATTAACTCAGAACCAGCAGTAGCAAGTTATGCCTAGCAGCATTAACTTTGAGTCACCAACATTAACTCTAATTCCATTCCAAACAGCTTTTCCATCATCAATTTAACACTTTTCTTTGCTTTTCCTGCAAAATGTTAGTCCAAAAACCAAGAAAACAAAAGCCATAGCAATTTTTACAATTATTACAGTATTAATTATACCTAGCAGTATTAAGTATAACTAGCAGTTGTAACAGAGCAGTATTAAGTATAACTAGCAGTACTAATTATACTTAACAGTAGAAACTTTTAATGACATGAATAATAGTACTAATTCATACAAAACTCTACAAAAACATAAAGAGATAAAAGACTTTAAAGATTCATCATTCCAATACTAACAATCAAATATTGAAATCTACTTACATCAAAAGCTTTTGTAAGCAAATCTGCAACATTCTTGTCAGTATGGATTTTGACCATTTGAATTAATTTCTTTTCATTGCAATCTCTAATAAAATGATGTATGATCTCTATATGCTTTGTTTTTTAATGAAAAACAGGATTTTTAATTATGCAAATAGTACTGTTATTGTCAATAAAAATCTTGGTATGCATAAAATTATACCCATAATCAAGTAGTTGATTCTGAATCCAAAGCACTTATCTATAGCAACTTGAAGCAGCCACATATTCAGCTTCTGTTATGGAATTTGCAACCACTGTCTGTTTCTTGCACTGCCATGATATTAATCTACATCCAAGGAATTGACAACCTCCTGTTGTAGACTTCCTATCCAAGCTTGCTCCAGCATAATCACTATCAGTGTATGCTACCAAATCAAAAGGAGAATCTTTTGGATACCAAAGGCCCAATTTTGGTTGACCTTTTAAGTACCTAAAAATCCTTTTCACAGCATGAAGATGTGAAACCTTTGGATTGACTTGGTATCTAGCACAGGCACACACTGCAAACATGATGTCAGGTCTTGAAGATGTAAGATACATCAATGAACCAATCATTGACCTATACATATGAACATCCACTTCTTCACCATCTTCATCCTTGAGCAGAGGCTTTTGAGTTTCCATTGGTGTGCTTGCAGTCTTGACTTTTGTAAACCCAAATTTCTTTAAAATTTCAGCAACATATTTATCTTGACTAATAAATATGCCATCCTTCTTCTGCTTCACTTGTAATCCCAAGAAGAATGTAAGTTCTCCCATAGAACTCATCTAAAATTTCTCATGCATTAACTTCTCAAATGCAATGCATAGCTCCTTCTTTGTTGAACCAAAGATGATATCATCCACATAAACTTAGACCAGCAAAATATCACCTTTGTGCCTTTTGATGAATAAGGTCTTGTCAATTTTCCCTCTTTGAAACCTATTGTCCAACAGATATGTTGACAAGGTTTCATACCAAGCTCTAGGAGCTTGATGTAGTCCATATAGTGCTTTTTCAACCTTGTATACTCTATCAGGAAAGTCTGGATCTTCAAATCCTGGTGGTTGACATACATACACCTCTTCTTTAATCTTCCTATAGAGAAAAGCACTTTTTACATCCATTTGATACACCATAAAATCTTTAAATGAAGCATAAGCTAAAAATAGCCTAATTGCTTCAATTCTTGTAACAGGGGTAAATACTTCATCATATTCAATCCCTTCTTCTTGTGTGTACCCTTGAGCAACCAATCTTGCTTTATTTCTTATCACAATTCCCATTTTATCCTTTTTATTCCTGAAAACCCACTTAGTGCCTATAGCCCTTTTTCTATTTGGTAAATCTAATAAAGTCCAAACTTCTTGTAACTTGAATTGTAGAAGCTCTTCCTGTATAGCCTCTATCCAACTTGGATCCTTCAATGCATGAATTACCTTTTTGGGTTCTTCCTTTGATAAAAAGCAAGCAAACTAGCAGTTTTGAAGGTCTTTATGGTTTGTTCTTTGTTGAAGAGTACTAACAAACCCATGTTCCTCTAAATTCTTTGACATCTTTTTTATTTGTGTAGGTGATTGCAAATCTCCAATCACTTTATCAAGAGCATGATCTTTATGAATACTTGTAGTTAGAATAGGACTGACTTAGATTGTTGTATCCAAATTGTTAATGTCAACCTTTGCACCAACATCATCATCATCTCTTGAGAAGTCAAATATGCTAACATCTTCCAAAGCAGGCATATTTGGATCAAATGGAAGTTCAATGCTTGTTTTTCCACCAACAGCATTAACTTCATTTGTGCTAGCAACGTTAACATTGTTAGTGTTGTTAGCATTATCTTCCTTCTCTTGATCATTACATTCACTATCTTTTCTTGGATCTCCATCAACCTTCTTTCCATCATCACTTGAAGGTTTAGATCCATCATCATGAGAACTCTTTGGATCTTGGGAATATGGTGGATCAACAATCCATAATAGTAGCAAAATGTAATCTTTGACAGGTTCTGTCTCCTTTCTAGCTTGACCTGCATTATCACTTGCTTTTGTACTTGCAAAACCATTAGATTGTGTACCTGCAACAATTGGCTCATAATTCATTATTCTTGTTAGTGCATCAATATCAAATATCTAATCTGGTCCACTACCTACAGCATTAGGTGTACTCTCACTGAACCTAATATGCAAGTTTTCTTCCACTATCCTTGATCTACTATTGAATACTCTAAAGGATTTACTATTTAAAGAGTATCCAACAAAGAAACCTCCGTTAGCCTTACCATTAAATTTGCCTAAGTGATCTATGGTATTAAGAATAGTAACAGGACACCCAAATGGTCTCATAAAACTTAAATTTGGTGTTATACCATGAAAAAATTCATATGGGGTCTTGTTATAAGGCTTAACTACTAACACTCTATTTTTCACATAGCAAGCAGTATTAACTGCTTCTGCCCAAAAAGTAGTTGGCAACTTAGAATCAGCTAGCATAATCCTAGCAGCTTTAATTAGTGTCCTATTCCTCCTCTTAGTAACTCTATTTTGTTGAGGAGTTCTAGCTACACTAAATTGTCTTAAAATACCCTTCATCTCACAAAACTGATTCATTTCTCTGTTTTTGAACTCAGTCCTATTATCATATCTAATCACCTTAACCTTGTGATCTACTAAATTTTCTATACCAGTTATAAAGGACTTAAGAATACCACTAGTCTCATCTTTAGTAGCTAGAAAGAAAACCCATGTAAACCTACTGTAATCATCTATGACAACTAGGCAATACATTTTCTTCGTAAGGCTTTTTACAAATGTTGGACCAAACAAGTCCATATGCAACAAATGACCAATGTAAACCTATTGTAATCATCTGTGACAACTAGGCAATACATTTTCTTCATAAGGCTTTTTACAAATGTTGGACCAAATAAGTCCTATGCAACATGTAAACGAAGTTGGATTGAGTTTCTATTTTGGACTTACAAGAGGCTCTGTGTTGCTTTCCCTTTTGATAAGCAACAAGGTTTGATCATTTTAAAAAGTTTTAGAAGGTAAACCTGCTTAACGGATTTTCTTAACCCAATTTATTCATGGTTTTAAAATTTAAGTGACCTAGCCTTCTATGCCAAAGTTTAGATTCATCAGATGTGGCTTTTGAAAAAAGGCAAGTTAAACCTCTTTTAGGAACTATGTTCTTTAAATCAACACTATACATATTGTTCTTTCTAGGAACTCTAAGTAAAACTTGACTTTCATCAATAACAATACATTCAGTGTCATTAAAAAGAACACTATTCTTTTTATCACACATTTGTGAGACACTAAAGAGATTAAACTTTAACTCTCTTACAAAATACACATTTTCAAAATCTAGATTACCAGTTTTAATGGTACCTTTTCCTGTGATTTTCCCTCCTTTGGGGTTCCCTCCAAAAGCAACATATCCTCCATCTATCTCTTCATAGTCTATAAGATAGGACATGTTCCCTGTCATGTGCCTTGAGCATCTACTATCAATCACTCCTTGATCCTGTAAATCTATTTGTGGATTGCCCTGCACATTAGATAAGAAAATCAGTTTCTTTTGGGGACCCAAGCCATCACTAACTTGGATCTGCCTTGTGCATCAATATAATCAAACTTTTTTAGGGTGATTGATGCACTGTTGTGTTTAGAAACATGGTCTAAAACTTTATGCTTTGGTTTCCAAACCCAACAAGCTGAGGCCTTAACAACATTAAAATTATTTCCCTTAACAGCATTAACTACTGCTTTTGGCCTAGCAGTATTAAATTTTTTACCCCTAACAGTATTAACCCTTTGATTAATATTACTGTTTTTAAATGTTGTGTTCTTATGAATGGGCCTCTTAACAGTTGAATGTGCTATTTTAGAAAGATATGACATTGGTCTAGCAGCATTCACTGTTGTTTTTGAGTGAGCAGCATTAACTTGTCTAGCAGTATTAACCAATACTGCTGTTTTTGAAATATTTTGTCTAGCAGTATTAATTGATACTAAACCAGACTTCATTAGTACTGCTCTTGGAACCAAGTTCTTTTTAGCACAGGGGTGAGTCTTTTTAGCAAAGTTTTGATGATTCACCCTTTGAGCATTGTTCCAAACAGGTTTTACCATCCTTTGATTTTAAAACTGTTTTTGATGGTAATTGCAATCAACCTGCAAATGATCAAAGCTTCCACACACATAACAGGCCTTATTAAACATCTCAAAATTGCTTCCTAGTTTTTGAGACATCATATTGTTCCAATTTCTTTGATTACCTCTTGGACTGTGAGTGTTTTGCCTATGTTGCTCAACTTGTTTAACAGTTTTCCTAGCAGTTTTTTCTTGTTGTTTAGATTTGACAAACTCTTTCTTAACAATACTAGGCCTAACTGTTTTCTTTTCAGTTTTAGGATGAGACACATCCTCTTCCTCATCATCTGATACCCATTCTTTAATACTTGAGGCATCATCATACTTCCTAACTACCCTAGACACACACTTAGGTGATCATGAATACATCTTGTTTTGATGATTGAGACGTTTGAATTTATCTTATAGGTGAAATTATGTCACAAATGTTGCACGATGAACTTCAACAAACTATTGCATACTCACCAAAACTTTCTAATGAAAACTCTACACCACCAAATATTGTTGAAACACTCACAAATATAGAGTCACGTGGAATTCATGAAGGACATAGTGTTCTTCCATACTATTACACGTATAATAATATAAAAACCAAACTAAATGATATGGATCTTTATCATATATACAATATCGATGAATCCATTTGTCCTAGATTTGTCTTAGAATTCTACTCTAGTGTCAACCTTATTCGAAATAAGGATCTCACATTTTCAATTCAATTTTGGTTTTAAGGAATGTTCGCCAAACTCCTTGGGATTCCTCATTCTAGACAATGTTCCTACTCCATTGATAGCTCTTTTGTCTCGTTAAGAAAAAATCGAGAACCCCAAGGGCCTTTGATTTATGCTTAAACACACATCATTTTTACCCTGTAAAACACGTTAAAATGGACTAATAACCATAAAATATGAGTAATTATAATGTAAATATGTTTGGTGTGTGTTATTATGTCTTGCAGGTACAAATGATTGAAAACAAAGCAAAAACAATGATTTTTGGACGAGTTTCGACAATGTTTTTCATGTTTTTTCGAGATTCAAACAAAGTCGTAAAAATTCCCCGAGCTCTCCATTAGAAACAACACGAAATTATGAATCTATCGATATCTTCCTCTCATATTGAACCTTCCTAAATCTCTTTATATGAACCGATAAAGTTCTATTTTGACCCTTTGTTAACTAATGACTCGACCCAAGTCTAATAGCCCTTTTATGATTTAATTTGCATACTTATAACTAAGGCTATGCTCTGGCGTAGTTGTTTTGGCTGGTTGATTGAGCTCTTAAACGTGAGGTCTCGAGTTCGAATCTCGGCCTAGCTATGGCTGAGGTATTACTCTCAATTGCCACGTGGCCTACTCAAGTGGTGCCACGTGGCAACCCGACCCGACCTGATATCCAACCCGACCCGACCCGTATCCAGACCTAACCTGACCCAGTCAACGTTGACCCGTTGACTAGTCAATGGTCAAGGTTGACCGTTGACCAGCCACATGGCAGCTGACGCCAGCAAGTAGGTCCCACTTGTTGATGTGGCTGCTGACGTGGCTGCCACTCCAGCAATGACGTAAAAAGTGGGTCCCGCCTGACACGTTGCAGCGACTGGCCAATCAGAAGCTTTCACGTGGCAGTCTGACATGTTTGATAATTGCAGGTACGAGCTACTGTAGCGTACGAGGTTCGATTGGTACAAGGTTCAGGCTAATCATTGGTACGAGGAATGGAGCCAATGGGAGGCTGACACGTGTCGAATACGCGTCAGAGCTGTAGGTTTGGTATGAGGTATTGTAGCAATACGAGGTTGTTGGATCTAAGGTTCTATAATGCACATGCGGCAGCATACGAGTGGCTGAAAGGAAATAATACAACCTTCCAAAACGCGTCAGGAAGGGCATCCCTAGCATTATTAAAATTAAGAGGGTTGTAAGGGGTGGAAATGACCAAAATACCCCTGAGCCTGGTGGGCTTTATATACTCCTCCATTTCCAGCCAAATGATGTGTTAGATTTTAGAGTATTTTCACACAGTAATGTAGGTTCTTTGTATTTAGTGTAGGTTTTAGTAAAAGATTATTAAAGCTTATTTCTCCTAGCTTATTCTATTGGATCTTGCTTATTTTAATGAAGATGAAGGTTTTGGATATCACTTGAGCTTATTCTTTTTGTAATCCTCTAGTTTTCTTTTCTTTTCTATTTAGCTTATTTTTGAATAAACTTATCTTGGCTTATTGTTCTCATAGCTTATTATCACCCAATCAAATAAGCTCCTTTTAGCTTATTTGATTTGATTTAAGCTTATATAATCGAATAAGCTTAGCTTATTTTCGATTTCTTTTGGTATCTTATTTTTGAATAAGCTAAACAAGTGCTTATTTGATTTGCTTATTTCTTTAGTTTATTTCATAAATAGATCTAGTTTATTCGATTTAATAGATAGCTTATTTTCTTAGATCTTATAGCTTATACTTCGAATAAGTTTCTCATAGCCTATTCAAATAAGCTTTTTATAAATTAGTTTAATTCACAAGTAGAACTAGTTTATTTCAATCTTTTAAATAGCTTATTTTGTTTAAATATCATAGCTTTTAGCTTATACTATTCGAGGTACATAATATTTTGAATTTAAAGCTTTTAACATATAGCTTATTCATTAGCTTATTTGTCTTAACTTTGCTTGTGTCTTATTGTTGATGAAACCGTTTCTACACTTAGGCGAGGAGCTTATGGGTCTAATAAGCTAGTTATATTCCTAAAGTTTAAAGCTTTAAAAGATTTTATTAAGCTAATTAGTGAATAAAGATCAAAACTTTAGTAGCTAAATAGTTTTATAAAAGCTAATTAAGAAGTAAACTTTAGAGTTTAATTAGTTTATAATATCGGGTGGTTGTTTCGCTTTCGTTGCATCGATCGGGTTCTACTTTTCTTCCTCTCTCTTTACTTAGTAGATTTAGTTTAATTTGTTTAAAATGATTATGATTGTTAATGCTAGTTTAGTTGTGATGATTAGTGAGTAGTTTTATATATGCTTGTTAAGTGAGTAGTGATTAGTGAATTAAGTGTGAAAATAAAAAGGGATTGTTGATTAATAGTTTTCGGATTATTTAGATTTCTTATTTGAATATTTTGAAGGGCAAAATCTGAAAAAATAATCAAACATTAAATCTAGTAATTAATACCAATATAAAACATTGTTTTTAAAATAAACCAACGTTGTGACAACATAATATTTTTACGGGTACTAATTCGTCAATTAAAACTATGTTTCACACTTAATGACCTTTTTACCTCACTTGACAAGCATATTAGTTTATTATATCTTTTAGATCTCTTAGCTTAATTTTGTTAGTTTAATTAACTAGTATAATTTTTAGCAATCTTAAAAATAGTAACTTTAATATTAAAATTAATTTAAAATCAAAAACCAACCAAAAGATAATCAA
>BQNB010060263.1:0-18241 GCA_026074375.1 Tanacetum coccineum
ATTGATAAATCGAACAAATCCAAAACGCTTACCATCTTTTGTCCTCTTTGTTGGAATAAACGAATCGACCACGTGACCATATTGCTTACATGAGTGGAATAGATCCTTAGCAGAGAAGGAGTCAGGGAAATTTGTAACAAATATCGAAGTCGAAATCTTTGACACGTCATCTTCTTTTGAACGAAAGCTACCCATCTTTTGATTGAAGGAAGGTCTAATAATCGAAAATAGCTAGGGTTTAATGGAGGCAGGGATTAATCGGAAACGGAAATGGAAACGATTTGAAGAGGAGAATAACAGATCTAAATTACAAAAACCCAAGATGAGAAACCCGTCTAACATGCTCGATATGAGATTAATCAATCAATGATTAATCCCAATTTCAGGGGTTATAATAGGATTCAAACAAAAGGGAAGAAGGAATTTAGATTGTTAATTTGTGGAGTTTGAAAGTAATCTTTGTTAGAAGATGTTCATCAATTAGAGTTTTTGAATTGGGGTTTTTTTTAGTAAAGATATTGAATTTTTTTAATAGAAAGTGGATCAAAAAAATTGATTTAAAAAACCAAATGTGATAATAAACAAAAAAACGATTTTAACAACTAAAAACATTTTAGAAACGTATTTGAACATGTATTCTAGTTTTGTAAAATGGAAAACACAAACACATGTTTCTTTAACTAAACGCGTTTTCTAAATTTTCAATTGTTTTGTGGAGATGAAAACCCCCTCCTTTTTCCTACAAAACAGAAAACAGAAAATGATGAAAAATGTTTTCCAACTAAACGCAACCTAAGTGTTCGCAGGCTAATTTGACCGAGCCAGTTTGACTCGTTTTAGAATGTGACCCATTTAAACTCAAAACCAGTTTTAACTTATGAAAGACTTTTGTAATAAGAGAAAAGTTCTATAAAGAACACTATCTAATTAAAGAACAATCCACTTCATCTCAATCATCAATTTTATTTTCATCTAATGGTTTATATTAATTCTTATTTTAATTTAATTAAAAAACCCACTTTCATCCTATTTTTTAAAAATTAAATATCTCACAAACCGTTAATCGTTACGCAAAACGAAACATACCATCGCGACGAGAATTAAATAATCTTTCTATAGAGGGCAATTCTATATACTTTCGACGAACTTTTTTTTCGATTATTTTTTTCAATCACGTCTGAAAAAATCACATGTGATTTTACGAAATCACATGTGATTGTGATACAAATCACATGTGATTTTTTCAGACGTGACTGAAAAAAAAAATTCAAAAAAAAAGTTTGTCGAAAGTATATAGAAGTGCCCCCATAGAAAGATAAAAAAATACTCGTCGCGATGGTGTATTTTTTCGTAAATTTAATTATACCATCGTGAAGATAATTAAATTATCTTTTTATAGACGGACACTTTTATATACTTTCGACGAACTTTTTTTTTAAATTTTCGCCCAGAAAAAATACACGTGATTCAAAAAATCACATGTGATTTCTTACATTAAAAATCACACGTAAATTTGTAAATTCACATGCGATTTATGAATTTATAAAATCACACGTGATTTATTATTTTAAAAATCATAAGTGAATTTATGAAATCACATGCAATTTATAAAATAGCACGTGATTTTTAAAAACAACAAATCACAAGTGATTTTACAAATCACGTGTAATTTTTTTTGGCGGAAATTTTAACACTAAAAAGTCGTCAAAAGTATATGAAATCGATTTTTTTAGTTACGTCTGAAAAAATCACATGTGATTTGTATCACAAATCACATGTGAATCACATGTGATTTTATGAAATCACATGTGATTGTGCTACAAATCACATGTGATTTGTAAGACGTGACTGAAAAACAAATTCCAAAAAAAATTCGTCGATAGTATATAAAAGTGTCCCTCTATAGAAAGATGACTTAATTCTCGTCGTGATGGTGTATTTTTTGTCGTTTGACGATTTACCGTTTGCAAGATATTTTATTTTTAAAAAAGATGTGGAAAGTGGAGTTTTTTAATATTTTTTTATTTGATGAAAAGATAAAAGTTCTATGAAGAATACTATCTAATTAAAGAACAATTCACTTCATCTCAACCATCCATTTTATTTTCATCTAATGGTTTAGATTAATTCCTATTTTAATTTAATTAAAAAATCCACTTTCATCATATTTTTTTAAAATTAAATATCTTACAAACCGTTAATCGTATTTCCATGTGATTTCTTTCATCGAACTTTTTTTTCAGTTACGTCTGAAAAATCACATGTGATGTGATTTCTTTCAACGAACTTTTTTTTTGATTTTTTTTCAGTCATGTCTGAAAAAATCACATGTGGTTTCGTAAAATCATATGTGATTTCGTAAAATCACATGTGATTTTTTTAGACGTGACTGAAAAAAAAAGTTCGAAAAAAAGTACGTCGAAAGTATATAGAAGTGCCCCTCTATAGAAAGATAAAAAAATACTCGTCGCGATGGTGTATTTTTTTTCTTTTGACGATTTACCGTTTGCAAGATATTTTATTTTTAAGTAAAATGTGGGAATTGAGTTTTTTTATTTTAATGAAAAAAATGAGTGGCTGAGATTCACCTATTTATTCTTTAAGATGATAATATTCTATAAGGATACCTCTTTGTAATAATTGCATATATGAAAAGAAAGTGTGTGCATAATGCTTAGTAGTTTTATAAGAATACATAATATGTTGAAAATACAATTATCGGATGAAACAACTTTTCCTAAAAAAACTTTCACGTGTGGTAAGAAAATATTTGAAACTCGGACATTTTTTTCAGAACGTATAGTCATGATAGCGGTGCGCGTGGGCTTGTGGACACTCTCCAGTCTTAAGCGACAGGGGCGGAGCCAGGATTTTCAGTTAAAGGAGGCCGGCCGCGATTAACGCTAAATATTATAGTGATAAGAGGGGCCGAAAGTAAAAACTAGTAGAAAACCGGCTTATAATATAAGTAAATTATGAATGAAGTTGGTTGATTAGGGGTGACTCAGCACCCACTAGTCACCCTACTAGTTTCGCCTCTGTTAAGCGAGTCAGGTTGAGCTTGTTTTCATATATTGTTCTTGAGTCGGGACGTGTTATGAGCTACTTTGCAACATAATAATTAAAAAAAAACATTCGAGAAAATATGAAAGTGAAGCCACTATAGTCTACTACGTATTAAATAAGATGATCAGGTCAGTTTAGTCACAAAACATCACCTTCATTAAAAATAGAAATAAAAAGTTATCGATTACGAGGAAAAAGTTGTAAGAAAGAAGAAAGTGAGAGTCAAAAAACGTTATCTTGCCATTTTTTTCTAATCCCCTCTTTTGGTTTCTCAAATATATATTCCTTTTTATTGATTATATTTAATTAAAAAAATTTATAAATATACTTAAAAAAAATTTAATTTAATATTTTATTTAATAAATTTGAGTATTTCAACTTCTGAACATTTGTCATATACCAGCATCTAATAGACAGCTTTGGTTTCATTGAGAATGTTTTTAGATTGAGAAATCTTCGTTTTAGACATTGATTCATATTTTTTTATTTGATTCACAAATATACATCAATTACTAGTGAATCGAAACTATAAAACATAAATTTGATTAACAATTTTTTGTAAAAATTGAGTTATGATAATAATTCATTAAATTTGTACAAATGATTCAGAATTGTACTTTTATCGCAAAATCGTGAAATTTTTAACAATGGTTTAATTTCTTTTTAACACATTTTGGATTAGAATCACATTAAAATGAGTTTTACAATTGAAAAACTTATATCAAAGTTAAAAACTTTTTTTTTTAATCCTTCTCAATTGAGAAAGATTGGATCCAGGTTCTCTAATAAACATATAACTAAATTAAATGAAATATTGCTAGAGTTACAGTTTTCAAATGGTGCATAGATCAAATGATTTTAAGATAGCTCTTGAAGTTAAAACTGAATAAAGATAAAATTAACTCACAGTAATATTACTTTAGAAAACTGTAACTCTAGCAACAATTACTATCATACAAGTCGGCAATGGAAGAAAGGTAGTAATAAAATATATAAACCTTTTTATTTACGTGAGAAAGATTTGATTAGCATGCAATAGTGACGATATTATCTGCAACTAGAAATGATGATTAAAAGCGACATAAAAAGTGTCATTCCACATCATTAACGCACTTGGTCGTATCAGCATGGCATCACTCCAACTGCTAACAATTCCTTATAACTACCATCCCATCTCTTCTTCATCACACTTCATTCATATTTATCACATTTTCGACATATGGGTCGTCACTCCGGTTTGGTTCTTAGACTTGCCATACTCTTCATTCTCAAAGGTATATATTACTATGATCCTTTGCTTCCTTACATGTACAAGCAGTACACGCGGAACTTGAATATCTTTTATATAAAAATAAACGTAAACGTTCTCAAAATATAAAAATGTCCAAAAGGATCAATGTTAAAGTTTAGGATTCAACTACTATTAGACTTTGTTACATGATGCATTGCTAATATATACTACTATTGCAGGCGTTTATGGGGCTACTTTTACATTTACAAACAAGTGTGACTACACAGTGTGGCCAGGGATACTAGGGACCCCTGCACTCGAAACCACTGGATTTAAACTTGCTAAGGGTAAATCACGTTCGCTACAAGCTCCATCAGGGTGGTCGGGCCGTTTCTGGGGAAGAACCCGTTGCAACTTTGATGGGTTGGGTCAGGGGTCATGCCTCACAGGGGATTGTGGGTCGGGCCAAGTTGAATGCAATGGAGCTGGAGCAGCCCCACCTGCTACCCTTGCAGAGTTTACACTTGGGTCCGGGTCAGGTACACAAGACTTTTATGATGTCAGCCTTGTTGATGGGTACAATATCCAGATGATTGTGGAGGCGAGTGGTGGGTCAGGTGATTGTGCAACCACAGGGTGTGTTGATGACTTGAACAGGCGTTGTCCGAGTGAGTTGAGGGTGGCGGATGGTGGAGGGTGTAAGAGTGCATGTGAAATGTTCGGGACTCCAGAATATTGTTGCAAGGGTGCTTTTGACTCGCCTGCGGCTTGCCAGCCTACTGCGTATTCACAGTTGTTTAAAACAGCGTGTCCCAAGTCGTATAGCTATGCCTATGATGATGCTACAAGTACATTCACGTGTATGGGTGCTGATGAGTACACCGTCGTGTTTTGTCCTTCATTACCAAGGTAACCATTTCTATGCAATTTGTCCATTAGAACACTGTTAGATCATAATCTAATGGTGCCTTCCAAAAAAAAGAGTATAATCTTAAGGTTGCTTAGCAGGGTGGGTATCAAACTACAGTTTACTATAAAAAACCAATATTTGACATCAGTTAAAATCTATATACCAACTTGTTTGATATTGACACATTTAATTTATCATCTCTTTCAGAAAAACTGACAGGGTAGGTCAATTGAGTTCAGATTCACTGAGTTTGGTCAATGCTGATGTATTTTTTATTTTTTTTTCAGTGGAAGCATAAAAGCAAAAGCAAGTAATATTAGTGAAGATTCACTGGATGCATTGTTGGAGTTGTATGCACAACTTGCTTCTGATTCAAACGCCATGATCACAAACTCTAGTTTACTTCTTGTATTGGCTATGTGTGTGATATCACTTTTGCACACTTTGTAACCAGATTCAATGTTATTGGTACTTGTACATTATAAGTTACGTAGAAGTTTTGTCATATATCTTATCAGTAATTAATAAAACTAAAGAAGCATTAGAGATCCACTTATTTCAACATAAAAACTCAGACACATACGTATTGGTAGTACTTTCCAACTGTAAAACCCGTAATAATATGCAACTAATCAAAATATGATATGCAGTAAGTAAAACAATTTTTACGAATTTAAGTGCAGAAAAAAAATTACAAAAAGATCAGTCATCTATATTATTTGTAATAGTTTTAATGTTTGAACATATGCATAAATATCCTTTAATAAAGTAAATATAAAATCTAATAACGTACGATCAAATGTTAGGTATCACTGTTCTACAATTCCATTTTCTTATGGAATACCTTTTCCAGTGTTATCACTAAAGTGAATCAGTTTTTTTCATCGAACTTTTTTTATCGGTCATTGTGTAAGCAAAAGTTGTAAACTTCTTTCAGAATCCCTATTATAATGCATTTGGATATATGTTACGAAAATATGCGTGCACCATACATGAAAACGACTAACAAAAAAACAAGGCAAATTATTTATACATATATATATGAGAATGTGTATGCACAAACTCGAACCAATTGATACGCAAAGAAGTTATTTTATAACTTACGCTTTCAACATAGAAAAAAACACTAGTCTGATAAAGTTAAATCTTTTTCTTTTCTGAAAAGACAATATATATACACACTCATACAAACCTAATACCTCACACTGTCACAAATATCTTAAACTCGGCCTTAAACTCACAAAATAGAAAATGACAACTATAAATCTAATCTATCATCTCCTTACAATGGCAAAGCTATCGCTAATAAAAAAAGAATGGGTACAATAAAGAGATTTCTAATGTTGCTTTAAGCTGATGTTTATGGTCTTGATGATATTAGTTCACACCATAAAAGGAAGAAATGAAACTTGTTGGGGGGGTTTAATTTTTCCTTTTCTCCAATAAGCTTAAGTATGATATCTTAATTAGCTTTCATAACAGATATACTAAAGGAATTTTATATAGAAAGTGTGTACGTGTATTTGGAGCCAGGAAGGAGTACATCCTTATCTTGTGAATTTATCAGCAGGAACATCATCATCTTCCACTGTAAGCTCATCCAATGAATTGCCTCTTTTATTTGGTACTGCAAATTGAAAAACAGCAAAGACTTTGTGGAATTACATAGACATGACAAAGCAAGTCAAGATAAACTAAACAAACCAAAAGAAAAAGGGGGCCAAAAGCCAAGGTGATGAGTGATTGCATGTGCATATCCGCCATACATTATTAACTTACTACTAGTACAACACACTTGCTCCCCCTGATTTTAACTTTTTTACTTTGCAAAAACACCTCATCTTTACCATATTTAGAAAAAATGCATGCCCACATCCTTAAAAGGGGTGAAAACCCCAAGTCAACATAACATGGAAAATTCATTTGTGAGACATGTTAGGTAGTTGGATAAGATTTTCCTGTCAAAGCTATTGAGGTTGTGATGATGTGCCCTTAAGTAATTGACAATATTAAGCAATAGGATGTTTCATGTCGGATAAGATCTTGTTGATCTTAACTTTTGTGTGTGTGGGTCTCTCCATAAGATCTTTGGAGGGGCTCTTCTTTTATTTTTTAGCCCAACCAAAAGGATATAACAAAATTTGCCACCTAGTTTTTTAAAACACCAATGCAAAAGTGATCATTCACCATGGAATTTGTTAAATAATAAAGTGTTTGCTTTTCCAAGGACGCTTCAATTTGCGCGAGAAGTAGTTCTTCTGCGCTACCTCACCTCTTTGGCGTATTAGTGGATAAAAAAAAGAGAACCAACTTTAACAACATGTCCAGTACCCTTGGGGGGGGTACTCTATATACCTTCATTGAGTATCACTATACAGGGGTACTAACCAAGATTATCAAGATTGAGAAACACAAACCACACTCGGGACACGACCTCAACTTGAAATTTCAACTCGAATTCCAAGTTAATTTGCAACTCGATTCAAGCTTAATTGAGCCTTTGTTATCTTACTTTCTTTGAATTTTAACGCCTTCAGGTTCTTTTGTTTAACATTTTAATCTTAAACGAGTCTGTTTGCCCGCGTGTTGCAACGAAATAGGACGTTTTACTTTGTAAAAATGTTATATAGTCAATTTTCTGTATTTACTTTTCTTTCAACCCCTTTAGAATTCGAATTTCATGCCCAGTGTTTAGACTCGTCTTAAACCGTAATGGGTCTCATGTGCAATGTCAAGGATCGTGCATCAACATATCACATGGGATGATGATGTGATATGCAGAATAGCAAATAACATGCTCTATGTGATATGCAGAATAGCAAATAACATGCTCTATCCTACCTAATATTCTGACTTCAACTTAAGTAAATATCTTAGAATCTATATACTTATCAAGTAGTTTCTGTATTTACTTTTCTTTCAACCCCTTTAGAATTCGAATTTCATGCCCAGTGTTTAGACTCGTCTTAAACTGCAACAAGGCTCATGTGCAATGTCAAGGATCGTGCATCAACATATCACATGGGATGATGATGTGATATGCAGAAAAGCAAATAACATGCTCTATCCTATTAATATTCTGACTTCAACTTAAGTAAATATCTTAGAATCTATATACTTATCAAGTAGTTAAATTGCTGGCCGAATACTTACTTTATCTTGTACTACAAACTCATTCAATTTGATGCCTCATATGGGACTGAAACAATACAGCATAAGATGATCTTATCCTCTTAACAAGCATTTATATAGTATGAACAAAACCTTTATGGAATCATAGAGAGACATGACTAAGAAAGTCTATGATAAATTAAAAAAACCAAATCGTAAAAGAGAAAAGGCTGCAAAAAAGCATGGTGATGAGTGCTTGCAGCAAGCATGTGCATTTCTCATGTATTAAATATCATACATCCTACCTTTCATAAAAAAAGTACCCACTTTCAAATTTCTGTAGTCAAACAAACTGTTTTCAACTTTATTATAAGTATAAATCTATCTCAGTGATGTCATTAAACTTTAACCATGTGAAATTTTATGAAAAGCATGATGATAGGGAGGAAAAAAAGTGATAAGCGAGAAAAAACTCAACAGCCAAATTTATTTTTAATTCAAGGAGGACCCAGGTGACATCTATGCATATACAAGGGACAATGAAGTGGTTTTTTTGTGTGTCAAAAAGCAAGAATTGTTATCTAGATATCAAAAATTATAAATTTATAATCTACCAACCCAGTGCATGCATACAGCATCAATAAGGGCGAATCTTCAGAGTCAAAAGGAAACACCATTGACTCAGCAAAATAATTTAGAATAATCTTGTGAGAAGACAGATTATGGTAAAAGAAAAAAAAAAGGCAGCAAGTTTTGTTTGCATTACCAGTCACTTGCAAGTTGCAACAATGTCATCGACGTCATGGAAAATGTGTGGATACTCTTCTGATTCCTGTGAGACATAATAAGCATTACTTTTGATCCACCAAGCACGTGTGAACTGCCAAAAGAAATGCTGAATGTCCAGACATGAAGGATCTTCACTCTGAAAACAAAAGAAAATGCAAATGTCTTAGTGGAAGTAGACAGAGCAACACCTCGCCCACGGTAAAATGCAAATCCTCATGAGCTACTCTGAACTTCTTCTGAAACTACTATAAAAACTGATTCAAAATACACAGTTCTCAAAGAATAGCAAGAACAAGGTGTCAACAAACAAGAGAAAGACTCTCCATTCGGTTTCTTTGCTTTCCATTCCTTCGTACCAAACATCCCCTAGGGTGAAGCACAATGTGAGAAATTATATTTGTGTATAATGCACACTTCTTATACACGAAACTACAAGTAGCCACGGCTTACCTTATGTATAAGCATGCCAAATCAGGTTACTGCACAATATAGTCCCACTTCAGTTTCTTTTGGATTTTAAGCTGTATAGCATTCACGCTATCTTTGATAAACCATATATCCGTTGCTGGCTCGTCTATGGAATAAAAAGATAAAGCTGGCATCAACACTGGCTTTCTTCTGAAGTCCCCTTAATGAACACTAGTATTTTTCCCCCAAAACCCCCACAAATATTCCAGGCTTACCAATCCTTCCTAAATAACCCCCACAAAAATCCAGTCTTCTCAGCCTTTACTGAATCGTTCTAATACCTCGCCTAAGACATACATTAGAGTCTGATCAATGTCTCGCTGTCTGTTGTTTCCATTAATAATTTCTCAGTGTCTTAATAAACTGGATAATATTGCCTTGCTATGTTTTAGTTCTGTTTATTGGCTTATTATTTTGCTTGTTTAGTGTTTTAACATATCTGCTTTAGTGCTATTTCAGTTGTGTGTTCTTCAATTCTGTTTTTGTTTAAATAGTTAATGATCATTAGTAGTTACTAATTTTCTCGTCATATAACTCATAAAAATCCAAAAATATTAGATTAATTCGTTAAGAATCATTTATGAATTTTTCTACTTACTTACAGTCTGTTTAATCATGATTGCTTAAGTATGGATTGTTTAAGCTTGTTTTTATCTGCGTTATTTAGTTTTGGTCATTAGTTTTCTCTTTGAAAAGCTTTTACTCAAACTGTCATAGTCTTTAAGGGGAGTTTGGTTTAGCTGCACTTTGTTTTACACTAGCACAGTATTAACCACGTTAGTACTCCTGAAACTCTTTAGAACTAAAGCCAGTACTATCTTCCAGAAAAAAAGGGGTTTAATACTGTTTGACAAGTGGGTACTGTTAAGCTGTAGATTTTGGCTAAATTTCTCAGTAGTCGATTAAGTTTAGCATAATGCTTATTATGTTTTTAGATTTTGTTTTCATTTTCGTTGCTGGCTCGTCTATGGAATAAAAAGATAAAGCTGGAACATGGTTTAGGAAATTTGTTTTGTCAATTTATCAAATATTTCAGATATATTACCGTAATAACAATAAATAACAGTCTTTATGCTTTAATGAATGTTATAATAAACCTGCTAAGACATATCAAGTTCAATAATTCTTTTTGACTGTAGATGTGAAGCAGCATATTTATACTATCCTACAGCAGGTGCAGTTGTTTATCTAAACGTACAAGCATAAAAGCATGAGAATGACAAACAGGAACCAAAAATAGAGAAGCGATGTGCAGTAACCTGATCAACTGTAGAGGAACTCTGAATCATTTCATCGATTAATGGAAGAAGTGCCAAACAATCAGTGAGACTGTTATGAGAACAAAGCCTGTGAACCTGGCCTTGTCAATCTTATAACAGATTAATTCGGCACTTCCACACCCATACATATATGTAGTAGACTCCCCTCAAAAAACATTTTTATAACAATTCACACTTAAAAGCTTGAAGAGTTTCACACCCAAGTAATGAACAATATCTCTTCTTAAAGAACCCATCACCAGATTTTAAATCCGCAATATCGTTATATGATACAGTACAGCTTCAGCTAATCTAGTAATTCTGCCACCTAACTATCTATATTTCCATTTCTGACACACAATACATAAACACAAACTTAAATTTATATTTTACAATGTGGCTACTACTGATAATGGGTATGTTTGGCGTAATGGGCTGGAGCTGGGGCTGGAGCTAGGGCTGAGGCTTGTGTCGGGGCTGGGGCTTATATTATAATCCGAAATTAAAATTTGTATTTTTTAAAACTTGTTTGGCAAATGGGTTGGGGCTGGGGCTTATTATTGTAAAATTACTAAAAAAGACATAATTAAATAAATTTTTGGTGTATGTTAGATATTTTTAGGGGTATATAAGTAATTATTGGTTCATAAGCCCCGGGCTAAAGTTTTTAGCCCCTTTTATGGGGCTGGGGCTTATAAAGGCTTATGACTTCATAAGCCCGTGTGACAAACGGGGCTTATTTTATAAGCCGGCTTATTTTAAAAGCCCAAGCCCCAATAAGCCCCTACAAGCCCTTATCCAAACACACCCAATATATTCCCAGCAGGCTGAAATAAACCATGACTGAGATGAAAGTCTATCGAAACAAAAACCCATGACCAGACAGTGCAATCTCGAATGCTTCCATCTTTGCTCCTCGAGAAAAACCATTTCTATCATAAGACGCTATTTCATCAATTCCCAGATCATTACATGTCTTAACAAGCTCTTCGCCAACACGTTGTGCTGCTTCCTGAACATTTTTGCAAATGCTGTCAACATCAAACTGGCTAAGCAAACATAATAATGTTGATGTTCATAGACACGAATTCTTACAATGGTGGTAGACGTTGGGCTTTCACGAACTGATTGCTGGAGAGTGCTGCCATAAAACAAGCACTTCTTGTTCTGATCATCAACAAGCATAGCGTACAATTGTTTTTCTGAGCAGAATACTGAAAGCCTTGGTTTCTTCTGTGTGCCATTGTACTAGTCAACCAAACAAATATCCGATGTCATGTAAAGTCGAAGAAATTAAAAAATTGGAAATTCGTCAAAATAGCCATAATACATGTTTATAACAAACTCTCATACCGGAATATGCATAATTATTCAATTCCGCAAAAAGTCAAAAGTTGCAGATAATAAAAGCGTGTATAAAAATAAAACTAGTGCCTAAATTTATTTGAAAAAAAAAATGATGACTATACTGGTAATAACACAAGTTTTGATACAACTTGGTTTGAAAACCATGTGTAAGTAAATCGTAGTCCGTAATATGCCTAGTTTGACGAATTTCTGTTGAAAATACTATTTGGTTACCCGCGCATAGCGGCGGTAATAGAAAATTTACTAACTCAACTCTTTACGCAATTTCCTACCCGCATGGTAATTTCGTTTCACAGACGTCGAGAGTAACGCCCGCAATTTTTTTTTTCCTACCCTCATGGTATTCGTTTCACAACACGTATTAAATTGAATGTGTTTCGTTGTATGTGTTTTACGTTTGGGTTTCGCCGTAACTTTCCCCGCTAACACAGAAATTAACATCATCATTCTCTCATTTTAAAGAGACAACACACGCTCCTCATCTAACTCCTCTCCAAAATATATAGTTTTAAACTATCAAGTTTTATATTTCATTAAGTTATAAAGGTTTAAAAAGTATAAATCAACATAAAATAAACCCCACTAATTAATGTAAAAATATAAAAAAAAATATAAAAATAATAACAAAATGATGTTGAATTCAAAGAGCACAAAAATTTAAAAAAATATAGTGAAAATTATAACATAATAAAATTAAATGTATAAAAAAAAATATTTCCATTTGAAAATAAAAGTTGATTTTTTTAATAATCAAAAGGTGACACTTTACTTTTTTGATGTGATTGCCCAAAAATAAGATGGATGGTCAAGATTGCAACATCCTTATCTTATTTTTAATTGGTCTCAACAATAAATATGTCAAATAAAGAACTCACGAATGCACTCCCCCTCTGCCACGCTGTTCTGCGCATGCACCCATGTCAACCTCTACTCAACTTCGCCAACGATTCGCAAATTCCTTACCCCTTAGATAATTCCTTGTTTGTTTCCGTAGCTTTCCCCAACATCATAATAACATCATTCTCGCGCAAGTCACAAGACACCCCCCCTCCCACTAACCCCTCAAACATAGTGCACCAAAAAAACTATCATATAATGGAATCAAGTTTGTATTCAAATTAAATTAAAGTTGTTAAAAAAAACAAAATAAACCAATCTACTAAAAATGTGAAAAGCTAAAAATACTTATAAAAATATATCAAAATGGATATTGAATTAAAGATCACGAAATTTTAGAAAATACGGTGAAATTAAATCATAAAAAAAATAAATAGATAAAAAGATATTTCAAATTGAAAATAAAAGTGATTTTTTAATTAAGAAGTGACACATGTCACTCTATGATGTGATTTTCTAAAATAAGATGGATGGTCAAGATTGCACCTTCTTATCTTAATTTTTGATGGGACCCAAATTGTAAATGCTTTATATAATAGTATAGATAAACTAGTATGAGAGTGAAGCAAATGGGGAACCTTTTTCTGCAATCTTCGGTTGCGAACTTTAGGACTTTCTACTCTGGTTCTACCTCTTGCTTCAATAACCCATGTCTTTGACTTGGGTTTAACATTAACAACTAAATAAAGAAAGGATAGCCAGCCATGCCAATGACTTTAGTAACCATAATTCAAACTGTCAAACACATAAAAGCAAAGTTTGAGTTAAAACTTACTCTGAAATGGAAGGATTTTATTGCCAAATATTTGACATTTTGTAAATTGCAATGGTCCAGTGAATGCCCCAAGAGATGCCATAAACCTGCAACAGGAAAAAAGTTGATTGACGCATTTCGTCGAACAGGTTGTAGGCGATGATATTTTATATATTTGAAATTTGTTTGTGTACTGGAAAGACAAGCGTACCTGTGTGCTGCGTATCAAATGATGTTGTATTGTTTCTGCTGGCCTTTTTATTCTAGATATTAATCACTTCTTCTGTATTATTTAACACCTATTAAATGGCGTTGTAAATTTTTTAGGGTGAGTCTAAATCAGGGGTTTAAAAAGCACGTCATAGTGCTGTTAAGGCCTCGTAAAGATATGAGGAGTGATTTTCACGCTACGCAATAGACCAAGGCGTAGGCTTAAGGCGTGACGTGAGATGAGAAGTGAAAAACCGTGATAAAGCGCGATAAAGTGATGCGTGAAAGCTTTTTTTAATTCAATTTCGATAAAAATCGTGTTTTGTATATATAAATGAAATATATTACATGCAAAGATAGTTTATTGACTGTATTCTTTATATATGACATTTTTTTTATAAACTCAATATATTTGTAATATGATATAAATTTATAAATATTTTCATATTTTGTGCCGCTTTAAGTCACGCCTTAAAAAACACTATGACTCGCTATGGCTCCTAAGGCATGAGACTTGGTCATGCCGTCACATCACGCTATTTATAACCTTGGTCTAGATGTACCAAGTAATTTTTCTAAACTCACTAAAATTAATTAATTATTAGGTAATCACTGATTTCATTAAAGTGTTCAATAACTAAATAATTAATGTTTACATTTTTTCGTTTAATTTTTGTTATATATTTTAGCAAGTCTTTAATTTTACCCGAGTATAAACCAGAGATGGCTTACAAAAGGTGGGTCTCATTCGATAATCTATTTGTAAACATGAATTCGTCAAATTAAAATAAATGATAAATTGTACTAGCAAACAACTTCTATATGCCATGTTAAGTCTATATATAAGAAGTATCTTTTTTTATTTAATTATACATACATATATAAAAAAGAAGAGGTTTTTAACCCGCACTCCATTACGGAGCGCGAGTTTTAATTTCTGTTGTAAACACATTGTAAAAACTGCAGTTCAAAGCTGCAAAAACAATTTTTAAAAAGTATTAAAGCAACACATAAAAGCTGTAAAAATAACGTACAAAAGTTATAAAAAACAACACACAAAAGCTCCTTATTCCTGCTATCTAAACACCCATTTATTTGCCATATTCCTGTTGTCCAAACGAGCCAATTTCTTTCTCAAACAACCAGTCTTGCCGAACACTCCAACCTACCTGCAAGTCCTGAATCGCAAAAAAGCGGGTAGCTTGTGAGCAGTCGTTCTATTAAGATTTTGCTAATATTATTATTAGAATATTCATATTTGTATTTTGGAAGTTAAGGGGGTGTTTGGGATTGGTTATATTAGACATGCGTATCAGAATAAGATGAGAAACGACGTACCTCAAGTATGTGCAGTTCAATAGGAAGAAATTATGAAGGATTGGTGATTATATGATAAATGTTTGATCATTGAAAGCATTATCTGAAATGGTTATGAAAAACTCATAAAAATCATATAAAAACAAACAGTAACTAATAACGTCATACACACTTGTCAATAACCAAACATCAACCCACATAATTAGACATTCAAGGTTGTCAATTTTCTAGATATTTGCAACTAAAAAATCATTTCTACTCAGCAAATTCAAGATTCATTATCATCAAGAAATGTATTTCAAGATCTATTATCAGCAAATTCAAGATCTATTATTCTTTGTTTTACCTTATAAAGAATCTGTTATGGAAATTCTTATTACAGTAACTATAGTGTTGATATTTGTGTTGGGCAATTAGCTTTAGCTTTGGGTGAGCGGGACGGGTTGAGAGGTTGCTGAGGGGCAGGGGGGGTTAGGGGGGACAGGTGGAGGTAGGATGGGAGTAGAGGTAGTTTAAGGTGAGTGAAGGTGTGTGGTGGGGTGATGGGGGGGAAGGGGGAGAGTGGTGGTTGGGGAGCTGCTTGTGAGTTGTTTATTTCAAATAAGGGGGCAATACTAAAGTTCCATGACCTATTAAAGTAATTAAAGCATAAGAAGAAAAAAGTTGTGTGGAGCTATTTAGAATAAGATGTGCATATAGGACACCTTATTGGAATAGTAACTAAGGCTTAGTCTCTTATACCTTGAACGTCATGCTCCTCACGGTTGAGATTTAGTGTGCTTGCTACTGGAATGCTCATGAATTTTTTTTGCATAATCTTCTTTTGTTTTTTCAGCTTCAACAAGGGTAATTATATGCAGCCGCTCGGCGTCTCTTGTCTAGCCTCATTGGCCTTGGCGTCAAACATATCGGCTTCAGCCTCTTTAAGCCCTACTATGCATTTTTCAAGTTCATCTACTTGTTGCATTTTATTTTGTCTTTCCATTTTAAGGCTACTACTTCCCCCGCATTTTGTCTTTTAGCTCTTTATCACATGCCTCAATAGCTAAACGTGCTTTCTTTGTGATACGTACATTCTCCTCTTCCACTATTTCCATCTTTTAAATTACTTCTTGTGGGGTCATCAGACGGCCCTCGCTGCCTTCTTGAAGCATATATGCAATTTTTATGTTGATCTGCTTTGCAGCTACTTCCTACTCCTGACGTTCTTTTGCTTGATCTTCAAGTTGTCTTTTCAAAAATTCAACTTGCAAATGTTGTAACACATTAAAAATACAACCAATTGGCTACAATAAACGCAACTAATATATTGCTATTACAGTTATAGAATTTGCATAACTTGGCTGCCAAATATGTAGCCAACTCCTTACAATTCATTTCCGAATTTACAACAATGAAATCGTGATCAGTGTTTGACTATCCTTTTATAAGTGATTAATATAAAATCATAGACGTTGCTACATTTCTGAATGTCAAACAAACAACAATGACAAAAGCATTTTTTAAGCATTCGATGACACATTTCACTTCTACCATTAGTTTTCGGCAACCCTGGTAAAATAAACTATAGCAAACCATTAGAAACTGTTACGACTCTTTCTAACCCAACATATAAGGGGTGTTTGGTCTAGCTTATTTAAGAACCGTTATTTATATTCAAAAGAGAAGCTATAAAATATGGTACACGCGGTCTTTGCTTCTATAAATGCTATCCTTATGTACCCATTGGTATGGTGCGATCCCAACCTAATCGTACCCAATATGCGACAGAACCCCTTTACCCTTTTGTAAATAATAGCGATTTAGGATGCATATACATTTAAATGCATGTTCAGTAGCTTTTTCCCATTCAACTCTTCCATATTTCAACTCATTTAATCAATTCTGATTTAAGCAAAAAATTCATTTAAATAATAGTAGTTTAGTTTAACTCTTCTAACATAGCCCAAATTCTTCGGCCTATTATAAAACAATTAACGCTACAAAATTTACATACTAAAGGTTTTAATCATTAGCTTATGGTTTTCCTACTGAAAGACTAAATTAGCATATTTCTAACTAATACACGCCGTAAGTAGTTGTTGGTCTTATATTAATCCTTCACAACTAATAAGCAAACTCGAAAAGCTCTCAATAAGCTCTATGTGAGCCGACAAAATAAGAAAGAAAAAGAGAGAGAGAAAGAAACTAGGAAAGTTATATTAGAGAGAGAAAGGCGAGTTACAAGTGTGAGAAAATGCAACCAACACCCTCTCCATGTGTGGAGAGGGTTTCTTTTATACCCTTGAGCCATAAGTGCCATGTGGGCTTTTCTACTTGGGCCGGACTTGGCTAAACTTGGGCTTTTAGCCCGAAATACGGACAATATTAGATTACAATCCAAGCCCGTTGGACCCGACTAGCCTATTACAATACAAGACCTAGTTTAACTTTCTAAGACCGATAACATTCTTGTTTGACTCAATATAATTAAGGCTAATAATCTCCCCCAATGTTGAGGTCTCTTTCTTCAAACTCCTCCGTACCACTGATGACATTCTTGTAGGAGTTTGATTTGATTTATCATTATCTCCCCTGACATTGAAGATACGACTTTTGACATTTATGCTTTGCCTTGTTTTGGTCTTGTCTTATTTGTAATGGCTTTATTCATTCATGCTTTGTGATCTTGATCTTGATCCTTTATCTTTTGACTTTGAGTTCTTGAGATCGTTATCTTGCATCATCTCCTTGACTTGAATCATCTTGATTTGACTTCCTTGATCAACTTGTGCTCTTGACCAACATGCTCATACTTGTTACATTCTTGTTTGACATATATGATTATAAGTCTAACAATCTTCCCCAATTGATGATTCTTT
>BQNB010060263.1:24882-36995 GCA_026074375.1 Tanacetum coccineum
AGAAATCAAATGATGACCTACTTGAAGCATGTAGGAAACTTCAAGCATGCTGAATTGAAAATCAAGAAGTTTGAGGAAGTACAAGCTTTGTATGAGAAGATTAAGAGGTCAGATGAAGATTTTATCTCTATTGGGTCTGCTGAAGATGAAAGATTGATCAAAAGGATGAATGAGAAAGGAGTTGATTTATCTAAAAGTGAAGTGATCAAGGAAGAAAGTAAAGAAGAAGTTCAGGAAGAAAGTAAAGAAGAAGTTCAGAAAGAAAGTAAAGAAGAAGTTCAGAAAGAAAGTAAAGAAGAAGTTCAGAAGGAAAGTAAATAAGAAGTTTAGAAGGAGAGTAAAGAAGAAGAAAGTACTAGAAAGAGAAAACTTGGTACTAGGAAAAAGATGAAGTCAAGGAAAAGAAGATATATTCAAAACACTTCTGAAGATGATAGTGACAAAGAGAATGATGAGCTGAGATTACATTTAACAATAGCTCCGGATGAAGAAAAAGAAGTGGATTATGAGATACTTGACAGAAAATACCCTATCAAAGAATGGAAGACAGAATGTCTTGGAACTAAACCACAGACTGATATTGAAGAGATTAATCAAAATGTGGTGATTAGAAGCAATGGGCAAAAGAGATATTTTAGCACTTTGATGAGAGTATTGTCCATATTTGATAGAGAAGATTTGAATGCTGTGTATCAACTAGTAATGGACAGATTTCAAGATGAGATACCTGAAGGTTTTGACAGAGTACTTTGGGGAGATCTGATGGTTATGTTCAATCCAGATGATGAAAATGATTTTTGGAATGTGGTATGTGCTTAATTACACATACCATTTTCCATTAAAAACGGACTTAAAAGACTAAAAACATACCAAAGATACATTGTATTTGTATGTTTTGCATTTGTATTGTGCAGGAAACGGATATTCAAGAAAAGGAACAAAAAGAAAGCCAAAAACAAACAAAACCAAGCACGGGATGGAAAAGACAAAGTCAATCCGAAGCCAAAGTCAGTCAAAGTCAAAAGTCAGCCACATGAAGAAAATACAACTTGAGGGACTAAAACTGCCAAACCTCAAGTTGTATTGCAAAAGAAAAAGACAAGGGTCGAAATTACAAAACTGGGCGAAGTTTGTTATAAGAAGTGAGGGGCCAAAGCTGCCAACCTACCCAAACTTCTTTCTTCCCGCCCAAAATAAAGCCCAAGTACAACTAGGCAACTTGGACATGTCGTCCCATACCTCTCCCCTGCAAAACCACTCAACACCCTAGATAAATCATTTCAACCACTCTATCAACCCCCCAGCTATATAAGTGCCATGTTGGCAATCCCTCACCATTCCCAAGGTTTTTCAATGGCTGTGATTGACTCCAAAGAAGCACAAAAGAAATTGAAGGCTGGGATTTGCTTGAGAAACACCTCACACAACAAGCACACTTAGTTTTTGTCTCTACAAAGAAACACAGAAGAAAGAAGAGAAGAAAGTCCAAGAAACCAAGACCTTAATTCGTTTTAGTATAAACAGGGACATTGTAACCCAAGTTATAGAGTTAGTTTTTAGTTTTTATCTAGTTGCTAGTTAAATTTCAGCTTATTTTTTATGCAATTTTATTTTTCCAAGCTTTGTAACACTTTCAATGTTTATAAGCAAATTTAAGGTTTTTAAGTCAATTTACAATTCCAGGTGTTAGTTTCTTCATTGTGCTTGGTTTTTGTGATCAAAAAGCTTTCAATACAGCTTATTTCTAAGCTGTTTTATATAAAGTAACCTCTTCAAAAAGTTAATTAGTTAGAGGAAAAATTAATAAAAATCACTCTCAAAAATACACCACAGCTTATTTTATGGATGATAAGCCAATTCTGGATGGGCTTATGGACTCTCACTAGCTTGTTTTATACAAGCTAGAGCTTGTAGACTCTTGGTTTAGCCCTGTTTTGAGCAAGGGTGTTGTAAGTTTCTCTTTTTCTTGTTTTTCTTCTTTACTGTAGAACTGCTTATTAGTGCCTATTTGTTACTTATGTTTACTTATTTGTGCTTTATCAGAATGTTTAGTGCTTATCTTACTTAGTTGTTAGTTTAAAAGTGATTAGTGCAACTTTCTTAGTTAGTACTGTTTGTTCCTTACATAAACTGTTAGTTTTAGTTAATATGTTAGATTAATTAGCTTATGTAAGTGCTTATCCACTGATTGAAATCTGTTCATTAGGTGCCTTATTTTGTCATTTGATAATCTGTTTTTAACAATTAGGATCAAATCAGTTTGAATAAAATGACTTTTGAAAATTTTAAGGGGTTTTTAAAGCTAGCGGTACTAACTTTGAACTAGCGGTACTAACTTTTAAAGCTAGCGGTACTAACTCCAGGTTAGTACCGGTAGTTCACCAATTTTTGATCTCACTTTTGGGATAGTTAGATTAGGTTTTAGGTTATGATTTTTTGAACATAAGCTTCATTTGGGGGTGTGACTAAGTCTGTTTGAGGTTGTTTAGAGTTTAGAGCTTATTTCAGAGCTTATTTTAGGTCTAAAAGTGTTAATTTTCATTAAAATCCAAAAATTTAGTAGTGTAGTCATTTGGCTTATTGTTGGTTTTTTTCCAGTGGATTTATTTATAAAAGTGAATAGGTGGGCTTAATAAGGACTCATTAGTGAGCTTATTTCCAAAAGACCACTTTTCAGTTTGGCTTATTGGTGATTTTAGCTTATTTTTATTTTGGCTTATTTAGGAAAATTTTAGAGTTTACTACTTTTTGATGCAAATTGAGTTAAGTTAAGTTGTGTTTGGTTGAAAAAGCTTTTTGGAATCAGATTTAAGAAACGATAAGATTTACCAAAACATCTCTCACTTTTTGAATTTAAGCTTATTTTGAGTTTGTTGTGTCCAAATACAAAAATACAAAGTTTAAGAAACTTTTATAATCAGCAGCTTATTTGGCTTTTTGGAGCTTATAATATGATTATTTTCGCAAGGTGTCTTTATTAAAGTTTCTTAGAAACATGTTGTGAACAACTTTCGTGTTTTGCGTTTTGGCTAAAAAACGACTTTTTAATCTGCAGCTTTTTGAGGGACTTGAACTAAAATCGGGATTGTAGGCATTTTAGCTCATTTGCCATTCTAGTTTATTCTAGTTGCTTATTCTTATTCCTGAAGTGTTTATTAGGGTTAGGTAAATATCTGTTTTAGGTTTATTTGCTTATTTCTCGTTTCATTGTGTTTTAGTAAGCTAGCAGTACTAACTTAAAGCTAGCAGTACTAACTCAAAGTTAGTACTGTTAGTTAAAACTGTTAGTACTGTTGTTAGTACTGCTGGTTAGTATGCTGAGTTTTCGTGCTTAGTTAGCCATAATTGCTTTTTGAATTTGCTTATTTAGAGTTGGCTAGCTTTTTTGATTGATCTTAAGTTTTATTTGAGCTTATTTCTGTCTAGAGTAAAGTTTTAAAGTGTTTGTTCCATTCCTTAAGCTTTTAAGCCTGCTTTTAGGCTTATTTTTCTTGCTGATCTTTGAGTGCATTGCCTATTAGGTTTATGCCCAAATTATCCAAAATCTTTGTCATTCAGTCATAATAATCATTCGTAATTCGTTTTCATTCAAGCCTCGTTGGGTCACTAACGACCCGGAGACTCTCTATACTGCTTCTGGTTTCATTGATTTCGCGGATTTTGTTCCTTGATATATATTTATATTTGTTTACATTTATCTATGTATAAAGAGGGTTAAGTTCATGCGAGTCAAGCCTTATATGAATATATACATGTTTTAATTATTAGATAATTAGGATCATAATGGATATTTGCATGACTTAATTGTTAAGTATTTCTTTTGAAATAAGTGTTATATGTATTAGTTTTGTGTTTATGTTGTTTTATTTTAAGTTTGACTTGTGAGAAAATAAAAGGGTTTTTCGGAAAACAAATATAAACATGACTAATGATTATCGAAATAAGATTTATTATGGGGACTAATCTTAATGCAAAAGGTCAAAGGGATTCGGACTTAATCCGGATATAAATCTTCCATGACCTAGACTAAGCAATTTATAGTTATAATCGTATTCTTAAATTAAGTTTTATTTTTTATTCAATGGACGTAAATTTGAAAAAAAGTACTATATAGTTGCAAGGATAAGGTACGGGGAGACTCATCAAGACTTCGGTCTTGTAGATACCATTACCCTATAATACCTGACTACGTTGTAGTTTCCTTACCATGTATACTATGTAGGAAGTCGCGAATGGTCTAGGGTTTGAATGATTTTTAATCATTCTTTAATCTTTTCCCGCGATAAAAAGCAAATCTTTATATTTAAAGATATGTTGAATCGTCAATTTTAAGGTCTCACTATTTATGTATAAGATACGATGATAATAGGTGATACCGTAATAAATAACTTAATTGAGTAAAAGTTTTTATTAAAATCTATGATACGAAGATGTAAGCATGCTTCTTCTTACATATTTGACACGTCAAATAAAATACTATTTTTCAACTAAGTTGTTGCCATCCAATTTATAAAAACACTTGTAGATTGCTCTTTACTATGCGTGAGTGAGACGTGTGTTAGATTTGCCAATCAAGTGATTTATACGATTTTCCGTGAGACGGTGAGTGGTCCTTAATCACTGTTTTTGATTTGGCACGACTTACGTTGTTGTGGTTAGGCCTATTAAACACGCGGCCATTACGATGGGGATGAAACATGCTTATTAGATATTATTGTAATAAAGTAAGTCCCATATGGTTTAGGAGTTACAAAAGTTGTGAATTATCAATCGTTGATTACCTTTTGAATACACCATCACTAGCAGATCAACTGATGTGGTGATGGTATGTCAAGTAGGATCCTATCCTTAGAAAATTAATTGTTTATTTGACTAAACATGCGTAGTTAATTTTCTTCAAGGAGTATTATCGAAAATACTAAAATTGAATTTTGCGATTTTATTAATAGTATTAATGCAACGATAAAACCGTAAACAATGGTTTGTTTCTTTATCAAAGAAGTCAAACCGAGACTCCTTTCCTTGTAGGAAACATGGAGCGGACTCATTCATAATATCTTTCTTGTTCGGGGAAACGTTTATAATAGGACGTCGGAATTGTACCTAATGTAATCAAACTATTTATGAAGCTTAAAAGTTAAGTATATTGCATGACTTATATTTTCATATAGATTTCATGGTGAATATTTTGAAAGAATATAAGGACATAATAAATAAAAAAGAGAATATGTTCTTACAAGATTTCAAATGGTAATCATTCTTAATGTAAGATGTATTTATGAGCTCTTGATTAGAAAAAATACCCATTATTACCGCAAAAATGGTAAAGCAAACTAGGATTATATATCTAGTTGTTTGTCTTTAATCCAAAATTAAGAGGAAAATTGCATGCCCAAATTTTAAAGTTAATCAATAGCATTGATGGATGTCCCTCATCTGCATAATGTAGAACTTTGAAATCCAAGTAAATGTTGACTTATTTAGATTTCAAATAGAGTTGGAAATAAATGATCACATATTTTTTTTTCATAGTTATGGAACACTTGCAATGTTGTCAAAACCCAGTGGGAGCATCCGTTTATTTCTGAAACATGACATTCAGTGATGCTTGTCGATATTCAGGTGGGGCTACAAGGTTTCTTTATCTTGGTAGTAACCTAGATTATTGCTTGTTTATCTTGTGGATTAATATATAAAAATTTCCGACTATAGATACTTATGTTTTTAAGGATAGTCAAGTGTTATTTCTTGTTAAACAAAGTGGTTCTATATCTACTCGTAAAGCTAATATCTGTGACACTATCATATTATCTGTATAAACAAACGAATGTTGTGTGGTTTTACTATTTGTATGATGTTGTGCCATGCACAAGTGGGAGAAATCTTTATTGTGTGCAAGGTACAACACATGACAATAACGATATGATTAAAGGTTCTCTTGACCGTAAGGTAAGAAACAATATGTTGAGATATGAATTAAAGACTACTTTAAGTAAAATGTTTATGTGTTTTTGGAATGTCCAAAATAATGAAGTAATCTTGATTTAAAGACTACTTTGAGTAAAAGGTTTATGTGCTCTTGGAATGTCCCAAATAATGAAGTAATATTGATTTACTTGAAATTACTACTGAAGCCAAGAGTTGACGTTCAGAATTACTTTAGTTAAATATGTTTATGTTTATTGTAAAATAATAAACATTAAGTCCGTTAAATGTTAAAAGACTTATAACATAAAGTAAACGTTCAAAAATTACTATCAGGTTAAAAAATGTTTAAGTTTAATGTAAATTAATAAACATGAAGTCCTTTAAATGTTGAAAGACTTATAACATAAAGTAAGTTATATCTTCTAGCTATGACATGAACAAAAGTCCTTGAATTGTTCAAAGGCAAAATAATGTACAGTTAACATAGATAAAGTTTTTGAATTAGTTAAAGCCCTATACATTATTGCATGCAAATAGGTTTTTAATACTATATGTTCAATTTCGTTTGACGCAATTGATAAGTATGTGACATAAAGAGTATTAAGTTATTTAAAAGATTGTGATAAAGTCTCACAATAAAATTACTCATAGAATACCACATATTTATGGTATGTCTAGAGTATTGAATCAAATTATTTGATTTTGATAACTTAAATATTTTATCTTCGAATCTGTCAAGGTTTGAAATTTGCACGTCCCTCCCTGTCTTGAAATATACTTAATATAACTCCAACCTTGAAGGTTAATAAGACATCTGAATTTGTTAAAAGTCTTATGAAGAATGATATTAACAAACTAAACTCAGGAACTGTCAATGTATCTTGTAATGTCCTCTACATGCTAAGTAATTATAGAAGAGTCTTTAATTACAAAAAGTGAGTGGGAGCGTTTTAGATCTGGAAGAGATAAAAAATACAAAATACATAACCTTCTAAACACACTAGTGAATATCATACTGAGGCTTTACAAGTAAATGTTACATGTAAATGTTAAACCTCATAATGATATAATTTCCTTCATTAGATCCGTAAGGATACCTCAAATACTTGATTGATAAATGTTATTTCAATATTGAGGAATATGAGTCACAGGATCATGGGAACCTATTAAAGATGCATTATTGAATTTTAAATTCGGTATTATGGTGTAACCATTAATATGCATTGTTGAATTTTAAATTTGACAAATGACTCAAACTATGAATGTTAAGATGCTGTCTACAAGATAATCAATTTTGGAACTTGATTGATCTTTAACTAAACAGTTAGACTGTAAAGTTAGAATGAGTTTTAAAAGAGAAGAAAAACCCAAGTGGTTATGTTCTTGGTTTCAAACTCATAAGGGCAATGTTGTACACATACATAATGCATACATTATGATAGGATTTTAATCATACTCAAGCAATTGATTGTGATTAAATATTCTTTCTATGTGCATTAATTATATAAAGATGGTTGATTGTCATACTAGTGTTCATATAGATGAAATATGACAATAGAATTTAAAACTCTTCCTTGAATGATTGCTTTTGCGAGGACGGTTAGTAATCAAAGGAGTTTATGAATTCATATAATCTTTATAAAGTGTACAAACAGCAAGAATTCAAGTATGGATCATTGCAAGCATCTAGGAGAATAATCTTATGTTTATTGTTAAATAAAGATAACTCCTGAGAATTTCTAAAAGCTAGTGGGAGTATTATGTTCAGGTTCCTTTCACCTGAAAGATTTAGGAAATTAAATATACAACCTTGAAATATATGTTCATTGCTATGAACATATGCGGTATATAAATCTAACACAATTTGATCATACCATTTGAAAGTCTCAATGGTTGCATATCTTGATAAGACTGGAACATGAATGAATCTTGAGTTAGACTAAAAGGATTCGTTATGTAATTCATAAGTGTGTAGGAAATAGGTGTACATGCATGGAATGTAAGATGATTTGACAACATTGATATTTAGTTGAAAGTTATTAGATAATTATAAAATTGAATATTTTAATGGAATATTGAAATTCTTCTTAGATTATGAATTTGTCCAGAGTAATAAAATTCTAAGGATATATGTTGCAACAATTTGTTGTGCAATAAGAATAAACCAATAAACTTAGAGTTCATGAGGTGCCAAACATTATTAAGAGAATATTCATCGTTTATGGATTTTAAAGGCATGGGGATGTTTATGTACACGGATGCTAAATCTAATTGAGATGACACTCAATACTAGTTATGGTATGATTTCATGTTTGATGAAGACCATGTAGACTAATTGTGCTCGACTGAGAGCATAGTTGCATTATACATTAAAGAACAAGAATGCTTTACAGTTTTGGAAGCTGTAGAAGATGATTGGGTCAATAGTTGATGTTACGCACCTTATGAGATATAGTGTGTCGAGATATTTGGATATATATGAACAAACAATCATCATACATATTCAAGAACTTCACTTATTGAATTCTTGAAATAAGTATTCTCAAAATTCCTAAAGATCAAATCTAGTTGAAATTATGAAATCTAAGTCTTGTCAACAAGTATGATTGGCGTATCTTGAAGCATGATTCGTCAATTAGAATTATCATGCATTTGATCTATTTAGTATTTGGATAAGGGATGTTTTAAGCAATTTTATTAATGATAATGATACGAGGTATGTGGGTTATATTTAATATTAATTGTGTTGTATATTTGCATGTTTAATCCATGAATAATATTTATTATTCTCAATTAGTCCGTTGTCGATCAACAATGTGGGAATATTGTTGAACTAAGGCAAATCTGAGTGATTGGTGATATCTTGGATATTAAAAGAAGTGTCCGCCAAACTCATATGATATTCATAAGATGAATATTTCATTTCCCCAACTAACAAAATTATCACTTTATGGATCGGCGTCATTAAGTGAATCTTGTAAGTGATTTTAATTTACTAAATCCTTACACTTGAGATGCAAGTAGGTCTTGCATGTGTGGATAATTCTTCTTGATGTAGTTTAAGTTATCCTGAATAAGGTAGCTAATAAGGACTATTTTCAGAAGTGTTTTTGAAGCATATGACTTGGCACTTGTAGTCAATAAAGAATTTGTTCCTTCAATAGTTGAAGTATGATGCCACTGGGCCCCTCGTAGGGTTAATCAGATGTATGTGTGGCCGCACCCAAAAGCTCATGTACATATGTCTCAATGATTTTTGGTAATCTAGATTAATCATATATACGAGAAACAGAATCGTTAAATAATGGAATGACTTTGATCCATATCCATTTTTAACACTGTATCGGAAACAAAGTGATTGTAAATACTTAAATCATTTAACTGTGACTTTATGAAAGTATACTCAGGTATTTCTGGGAACATTGGCGTGTTGCTAGACGCTTACCAATGTTGTTATATTTATTTGTGACATGTCCAAGTAGGAGCTTTTGGGATATGTCCATATCATAAATAAATATACAACTAGAAATTACGTGAGCCTATGGGGGCACACGCGTTTACACAGAGGATACGTTTATTAATGTAATTAATATATTTATTGTATATTAATTATATTAATATGTTTCACGAAATAATTGAACGGTCGTTAATTATAACGTTAGACGTTTGATAATAATTAATAGATATTAACAAGTGAAGGACTTGTTAGTACAAAAACCAAACCCGTGGGGTGTTGGTTGTGATTGGTCGAACCAAGGAAAAAAATAAGGGAGGAGAGTGTTGATTTATGAATATTGAGGAAGTATTCTAGTCTAACTTGTAGAACAAGTTTGGAGACTATATAAACACTTTTAGGGCTTCATAAATAACACACCACAAAACCACATGATATACGATTATTAAATCCCTTTTCTCTTTATTAGATCAATCAGTAGTATTGACTCCCTATTGGTTAATGACCATTAACATGATAAATGCATATGTTATGCATGAATATATCATGCATGAATACAAAGAGTTTTATCCCTTTTGGTTACTTACTATCGGCAGTAAAGAAATCCCAAAAAGGTTTTCTTGGTTTGTTCGATTCAACATAAAAGCATGAACAAGGTGTTCGGTTGTTTATCATGAAGAAAGGACTAGCATCTTAGCGTATCTTAGTGTAGTGTGTGCATACCATAGAGGTTATCTACTTTGATAACTTAGGAGGTTTTCAAATTGTATTATTTATTATACACACACGTATATTCAAGACGGTGTATTCGTTAAATGCTAAAAGGTACGCGTTCTTGATCCCTTTGTTAATTACATATTCTATACATGATCTATCTTTTCCGCTGCATACTCGCGATAGATTAATGGTTACCCAACAAGATCTTCCACCCACTCCTGTTTGCTCCTTTTACCTATCTAGCAATGAGATAAAAGTTATCAAAACATGGACGCTAACAATAAAATGGTTATTTGACCAACAGGTTTGAGTCTAGTAAAAAGAAGGATAAAGGACACACGCAAGAAAAATAGCTGACCTTATACAAATCTTGTTTTGTAAAATCCAAAAGTGGCCAAACAAGTAGAATGCTATATGAAGTTCCATCAAGATTGGAATGTGTAGCGAACAATTGGGTAGTCAATGCCATACTAGCAAGTCCAAGCACGCCACTATTGCGAGATAGTCTTAAAATAAATAGTTCTGCCTGCATTTTATTCATTTCTTGGCATAAAAAACATATGTTTTGGGGAATCTAAAGTGACACCTTCAATTATCAACTCTAACTGTGTTGTATCGAACCAAACCTGATCATCAGCATGATGAGCTATCAGTAACACCCCTATCCGGTGTTGACTATAAATACGCTGTAATTGTTGGTACCCACAAGGAATACAACTAGATTAGCAATACACGTACTTGATGAACATGGGACACACTCACGTACCAGAACTATTGGTACCTCATATCTCGAGCTGCTTCTTGCAAATGACCCAGTTTAGGCTTACCATCTGCCCATTCACAATGGGCAATCTCATATCTGATTCCTACAAAGATCCTACATTAACCATCTCTTGTTCTAGTAGGTTTTCTTTACCAAAACAACTAATGGAGAAAATTTATTACCCAGATTCAGGACTCTGCGTTGAACCATTTCGACCTCATCTTTACTCTCTGCACGTAATCCATGATCAACTATAATTGCCAATAACCCATCAACAACATCATCTTTTCCCTTAGAAGTAGCATTCAGACCGTAAGTATTCCAATTTGCAGCTAGTAAGCACAATGCCATGCTGTTAGGACCACCCGAGACACCCACAGCTGAAACAGGATAAAAGTTATCAACATAAGGCCAAATATCATATCATTCTAAACATACATCATATCTTCCTCATATCAGTTTTGCTGCCTGATTATAAAAGGTATAAGTAGTTAAGTACAGCTATTTTTTTGCTAAAAGAAAAAACAAGATCACACTAATCATATATTTGAATATTTCTAATGTCATTAAGCTGGCTGACTATTCTGCATTACCCCGCCAAGATATGAGCACTTGGAGTGAGCAACTCTAACTTGCTTATTCAAAATAGCTTGTTTTACTAATAATAAGATAACCATATTAGATAAGCTATCTCAAACACCTTCAAGACTGCTTATCTTCTATATTAGCCGACTTATGGCTTATTTGGTTCGGGCTTATGTTTCATAAAAGCTTACTTTTTTGTGGCTTATTTTTGACTTTTCAGCTTATATAAGTTTATTATGACATAATGAACTTATATAAACCCATAATGACACTGATAGTTTCAACAGATTGGCCTTGGGATGGTCTGATTGACTGTCTTGGGTCAATTTGGGCTTACTTGGTTAAAATGTACCATAAGGTAGGTCTCATACTCTATAAAGGGTAAATGGTTTGGGTGTGCAATGCATGTTGAATGGAATAGAGAGTGGTGAAAGATGACACTTCTTGGTCCTTTCTATGCATTGCTAAAGGAGGTTAGGTTGGTTATAATTGAGGGAGTGTGTTTCTGGGTTAGTGATGCCAGTACACATTTGTTTCTCTTGTCATGTAGTGAGGTTGGGCTGCTATTTTGATGACTGAAACACGTGGATTGGAAATGTAGCTAGCTTGGAAGAGCTCTTCAATTATGGTGAATGGGGCTTTATTCTTCATGTTGATGCCCCCTTG